>BMAW01043994.1:710088-817339 GCA_019974015.1 Nephila pilipes
ATATTACAGAGCAAGAAGGAAAGATAACTATTCCGAATAACCTATGTGATATTGTGGGAGATATGATTACTTTGACTGGATGAATATACCCAAATATTGAATATGCCACATTAAATAGCTTATTGTGGTTGAAAGAAAAAACAATTCTGACTCCAACTAATGAATTAGCAGATAAAATTAACGAATTTATGCTAGAGTTACTGACAACTGAACAGATAAAGTATGAGTCTATAGATACAGTCATAGAGATAGAAGATACTGTTCATTATCCTGTGGAGTTTCTGCACACACTCAATCCACCAGACATACCGACTCATATTCTTTATTTAAAAATTGGTACACCAATAATGCTGTTGCATAATTTCAATCCTCCTAAATTATGTAACGGCACCAGACTCAAAAAGAAAACTCTAAGAAACGTTATAGAAGCGAATATTTTTACTGGAAAGTATGAGGGTGAAAATATATTCATTCCAAGAATACCACTAATTCCATCAGATTATCATTATGAATTTAAGCGTTTCCAGTTTCCAGTCAGAGTTTGCGATGACTATCAATAAAGCACAAGAGCAGAGTTTAAAATTAGCTGGTGTAGATTTACAAAGTGACTGTTTTTCAAATGGTCAATTTTATGTGGTATGTTCATGAGTTAGTTCACGTAAAAATCTAATCATCCTTCAACCAGAAAAACGAACGAATAATGTTGTCTACAGAAAAGTTTTGGAGATGTAGGTATATTATTTCATATTTTTCTTATATTTAACTATTTCTTAAATTACAATAAGATAAAATAATAATGAATGTAATAATTAAGATAAATAAATTGATATAATAAAAAATAAAAATATAGTTGTCACTCTCAAAAATTGCCATGTATAAAAAATAAAGACAACAGAAACGTAATACACAAAAAAAAATTGATTCAATAGGTTTAAAAAAAATATATATATATAAAAATGTATTTTTATTTTTATGTTGGCAATTTTTACATGGCTTAGGTCTACTGGGGATCCGACATGTAAAAAAATGGGAACGCATTGCACTACACTTCTTTAACATCGTGCCTCATGGGTGAAGCGGAATTCTGTACATTGACAGATTTACTGACTAACTTACCCATTTATTGATAATTTATTAACAATTAAATACTTTTCTCATATATTTGAAAGTGGTGGATAACCATTATTACGGACAATCTATTTCTTAAAAATTTAAATTCAAATTATAATTATCGTTCAAAAATTGAAAATTTCTTGATATTTTACGTATAGGTTCCAAAATATAATATTATCGACTGCCCAGCGGAGCGGGCGGGTATCAGCAAGCTACACAGTGTCTTGCCATCTGTGTGTGCTATGAAACTTATCGCCATGTACTTAATTTAGTTTCTCTTTTTAAGTGCACCTGCCAAAATTGCTAACCTACTTAACGTGTCGGTTGTACTTAGCAATCTCGATGAATAAGTTGGCAAGTTACATTATAAGTCAGCAAAGAAGTTATATGTAAAAAAAAGGACGTCAAATAGGAACAATAAACAAAATTTTAAAAAACAAAAATATATATGCAATATATATTTAAAAACATCAAGTGTTGTTTTTCAAAAGTCTTTTGCTATTTAAATGAAGAACAGAAAATAAATGACTTATGTAGAAGTTTCCCAGAAGAAAATAATTCGAGATAAAAACCAACGTTTTTATATAATGGCAAAGTTTATCAAAAAAAATTATTGAAATATTAGTTAAGACTGGCCGCAAATATCTAAATATTGCATTGTTAGGCAAGTAAGAATGGTTCCCAAAATTTCAGATCTCTAGCTTGATGGGAAGACGGTTAAATTAGCAATAGAAAATTTGATGACACATTGATACACACACAGACAGACACCAAGTGAAATACATAAAAACGTTAAAACTAACTAAAATTAATTAATTCATACGGTAAATTAAATGGTTGGAATGCAGTTTAATCCAACCACCCTTGGCGACAAGAATTATTTGGCGGTATTTTGCCAAATGTGGCTACCCTGTTCCGCTTTATGGATTTAACGTTGAGCCAAAAAAAAAAAAAAAAAAAAAAAAAACCCAGTGAAGTTGGGTGCCAATTTTTCAAATCGCGCTAAGTGATTGGGCTAAACTGCCTTATTAAAGAAAATATTAGTTTAAACTTGTCGCAAATGTCTAAATATTGCATTGTTAGGCGAATAAGAACGATTCCCAAAGTTTAAGAGCTCAAGCCTGATGGGAAGTTGGTTAAATTAACGATCGAAAATACATAAAAGTGAAGTGAAGTGACCAAATTAAGTGACCAAGTGAAATACGTAAAAATGTTTTAAAAAAGCTATCACGGTTACCAAAAATTTATTTGCCGATTTGAAATAATTATCGCATCCAAAAGTCGCTAAATGCCAAGGAATACCAGATATTTCCCTTTATATAACCGACGTGTTGTAATAAAATTTAATGTTATTTGAAAATTTAATAGTTGAATGAATTATTTGTGTCGCTTCTCGATAAATTTAAGTAATTTATCAAATTAAAGAAGTATCGGGTAGATCCTGTTAAATTTATTATCGGCTGAGTTTTCTGAAATGAGCTATTCATCGTTTTGTATATATGTGTAGAATCATGTGACAGGATACTTAAAGCTATGGTGTGTGTGAGAAATAAAAAAAAAAATACTCTATTTTTGAAAGTAAGGATGCTCTTTAGATGAAATAGAAGTCTAAGAGCTTCATTTACGACTGAAGTGAAACACTTGACAAAACCTGAAATTTTCACCAAAAATTTTAATTACAAGCATTAAGTACATAAGAATAAATTTCACGTTTATATAAGATTTAAAATAAAATATCCATATAACTTTTAGAAAAAATACTGAACCTATTACCAAATATAAAGTACATTTTGAATCGGATGACAATTACACAGTGCTAATTATTTTAAAAATGTAAATTGAAAGTTGAAACGTTCTTGAGTAAGAATAACGAATCCCTATCAGAATTGTCTTCAAAAGACAACATTGTGAAATTGGCATAACTGAAAATTGAATTAAAGAAGCTTTCGAGTCATCCTATAGAATTGTTTACCTTATAGAGTACTTTTCCTAAAATTCATGAATCCAGTTATTTATCTGGAATCAACCATTTATGCTTATCTATGGTACCTGATTCTAGAACTGCAATACCGGTTTCCGGTTTTCCTATAATAATAGAAAATTATTTCAAATCGATTCAACAACTATAACTAAGATTTGAACATGGGAATCTCTCAGTATATATTTATGTAAGAGGGTTTTTTTCTCTAATGAAAAATGCTCTTGATTTTCTTTATTCTCGTCAACCCTCTACAATAATCTGAATGCAAAACTGAGAGCTTTGAAAACATTAGCATTCACAAAAGAGAAATTTATTGACTTTTGGGGAGCTTCTTGTAGAATTGTTTTGCCTGGAAAGTTCTACAAGCCTGGGGATAGAGTAGTATTTCGGAAAATACTGATGACGCTACAAGTCAGAGATTTTTTATAAACTAATATGCTGTATGCAGCATGAGATCGAAATGGAGGAACTGGTAAGCTTATTTCGTAAGGGATTTGGGAAAAGTAGTGGAATAATTAAACGGGATTATAAAAGGATTATTTCAGATGCTCTAGAAGAGGCAACGACAGCTATGTTATTAAACACAAATTCTTCTCATGACGAGACCAGAGGAAAGAAAAATTGTGTATTTTGCAAAGAATTGCATTAAAATCCTAGATACACTTTGGTTCAAAAGATATCATACGATGAAACGAAACAAATAGTGTTTAAAAAGGGATATTGCTTCTATGAATGTTCGCAAAACTATTTTCCCTTCGATTGTCTTTATGAGAATTTCTTAGACGTAATTTGATTGAGATTGATTGCTTATTTAAATCACTCTTAGAAGCAACATAAGGACTATTAGTGATGGACCTCGTCATTTTAAACCTCACTCAAGTGTCGTGAATGACACCTTAACTAGTACTTTCCTCTCCAAACTTCTACACCTCACCAGGAGAGGACATCGGATCTCGACAGATTTAACATGCATCAGCCTTGTCACATGGAGGGTCTTTCGTTGCTCCAGCGCCCGAAACCACGACAAATGAAATAACAGAAGTCGCGAGAGTTCGTCGCGTTGTTCGTATATTCCGATGCCTTATCTTATTAAAGAGTCTTGACCTGTATCTTACGTACATCAGCTTCATTATGTACAAATTGAAGTGTTGTGAATAAAATGGAAATAGTAGAAAGAAGGGAGGCGGATAAATTTGTTTCTGACTCGGACCTAATTAGTCCGTTGTAAGGTAAGTATTTATATCCGATAATCTTTAGTTGAGGACTCGTTTAGCGTTATTGCTCCACATATTTAATACTCAAATTGAGTTCTGTTTAATTTTAAAGAATTGTTGAATATCAGTAGATTTATTTCCTGGCTTTTGATTGCGTGAGCTTCAGTGATTTGCAATGGCACAAATACTAAGAAGCAAAGCCGAAGCGTCATTATTGCGCCCAACGTTACGAGGGCATCCAACCATTTTCACCCCTGGGTTACGGATCTCAACTTTACCCATCCCAGGAGTCTAACCCGCAATTTCATAAATTTGGTCAGTTCAGTTTTTGATGGAAAAGGAAATGTTATGGAGTTCTTGAATTCAGTTGAGGACAGTATTAAATATTATAATACATTCCGGCAGACTTAAGTTGTGCATATTTATGGAATCATTTTGTGACCTCCCGCCCGACCCGGGCATCCTCTTGTGCCATCTCTAGATTCAATTATTAAATACTACGACACAAATAATTACAAAACCACCAAAACAACTTTCACAATTTATTAGTATATATTTACTATGACACCAATGGCTACGCTCTCCAGGGTAAGCTTTCTAATACCTTAGTTCAACCCACCAATAGTAATCTAACAGACTCTTACCAATAATCCTGCCTCGACTGCAACTCAGATTCTGGAAAAACCGTTGAAAACACTAATCAAAATCTTTATACATCAATCCTTGCTCGAACCCTCTACTTATAGACTTTAATTCCTCCTTTCTCTTATCTAACACTTCAGCTTCACCTCCGGCGTCTCTCTCAGATCCTCCTTCAGATACTCTTCCAGATCCCCTTTCAGATACTCTACTCCTTCCGACGGAGTTTATATATAATTCTTAATTCGAACGTTTCACTTCCTTCCTAACTGCTTTACATACTAACTTTATGTATCACGTTTCATTTTTGGTTGGGCAAAGGTTGTTTAGTGAAAGCAATCAATCTCAATTGAAAGTCCCCAAGATTAGTGAAGAGAAACCGCGAATAGCCCAATGTCACAATTTGATAGGGCAAAGAAAGAATTGGTAAATAATCATCGGAGAATCACTTACGCAGTTCGGAGCTGAATTTTTAGCGTTAAAACCAATACGGGACCAAATCTCCCCCTCCCCTGGATCCTATTTTATTATATGCTAAAGATCACGCAGTTATTAAATTTAATGAGGCGGATAATTGATTTATAACAATATATACTTTTGCGGATGTTACCCCACGTGCTGGACTTTTTCAAACTGCGTAACCTCATAAAGAAAGCTCAGTTTCTCCAATTAGCTTCAAAAATAGGAAGATTTATATTTATTCAATAAGTTGCGAACCTCCACAGAATCAAATTGAAAACATAGGTGTAGACCTAATAATACTGGACAAAAGCGTTTCGAGCTCCGTAGGTTTCCCAATCAGCATAATAGTTTTCATCAGTCGGAGAGAATGTACAGATATTTGGAAATGCGCCATAATTTCAATATAACATCCTCCAATTTAATCAAAGTCCTTCAGTCATTCTCATAATATCAAAAATAAATGAAGAAGAACAAATCCAGAAAAAGACACAACAGACCAAAGTGATTCATCACACCAACTAGAAAGTGTGCCACTGAGAAAAGATCATCCAATTTCATCCTTCATAACAAGTGAAAGACCAATATCGTATATTCCTCCCAACCGCATAAAGCGAGTTTTAACAACATCGTTGTCGCCTAACGTCTACCAACCCAAAGTCAGTCAAGGAACGTGCAAGTCCAATCGCAAGTTTCGCTATTTTCGCAACCATTCAAGAAAATTCAGCATTGCATCACCAACGTTAACTAGAGAACCCTTACACCCGCTAGAGCCAGAACCTACAGACGGATAGCATAGATTCATCTTCAGTTCTCTACAGAAAATTGTATTTCTAGAAGCAATATCGGGTCCTAGTGAATAAGTGACAGTTAAGCTTTAAGGAGCAAGAGTTACATCTGGATAAGCCACACCAGATATTTGTTTAAACGGTGATCTAGATAGCAAAAAAGGAAGAAAAGAAAAAAAATTGGTTGTCAAGAAGGGTGGAATATAGAAAAGAATCACTAGGATATCCCGAAGAATGGACCCTAAACCGCCTAGCATTACAGAGAGCCTGGTCGGGGATACAGTATAAGATGTCCCCAATTCCAATTTCAAGTGGATAGTCAAGGGCAGATATAACAAAATGCCTACGATCATATATATCTTTTTTCTTCTTCTTTTCCCCCTGTTAAGCGATCATGGATTGTTCGCAATAATCAAGTACCGTGCATTGGAATTTCAACAATATTATTAAAAAAATTTCAGCACCAAAGGCGATACTGTTTACAAATGAAATATATTATTTCTTGTATAAAATTGCACTACATAATTAAAATTGTTGTATGAATTGACAATTGTTTCATATAATAGACTTGTTTGTGATGCAAAAGTCTCCCGTGATGTATTTAAATATAGTACATTAATTCTTAAAATGTATAAGTGGCCCAGTGATCAAGGTTTCGGATTCGTGGCCGGCGGTTTTCGTTCAGTCGCGGGTTCGATCCTTGGACGCCAAAGACCTGCCGTGTAGCCGGAACTGATTCACGTTAAATCTGCCGGGACCCAAAGTCCTCCCGTTGGTGTGGATGTTAGGAGAGGGGAGTGCCAACTCTGGTGTCGTCCTCATCACTTGACCGGGATTCAAAATTTCGAGGTCTGTCGTCAATAGCCCTCGTGTTGCTTCTAGTGTGAAGTTAATAAAATAAATAAAATGCATATATATGTTTTCCAGTGTACACATATTATTTCTGTAAAATTGTAATATCTCAGATTTCAATCCGTTTGTACGAGAATTATTCGCATGTGGTTTTTTTAAGTTTCAGAGTTAAAGACCTTGGTGTAGTATTGAGTTTAGTGTTTTGATAAGATTGTTACAAGGAAATTAGGTGGAAAAATTTCAATGTTACTGATGTCTTTTGATGATTTGAGAAAGTTTCCAAATTTCCTGATGCTGAAGGATAGGACAGAAGATAGATATGTCCTGCAACAATTACAGGACGAATATCATAAACATTTTCATACACTTTCCTGGAAATATGCTACAAAGACATTTTGTAAAATAACATTTCCCGCTATTAAGCTGAGTGGCTTCTTTTTTTCTACCTTCGGAGTTGCTCTGCCTTCAATTTTGTAACTTTACGTATCTGGGGCCTGTTATGAATTTTCAGAAAAAAAAGGATAAGTTAAAACATTAGAAATATAAAAGCACTAGTGTGTGTTCCAAATAAATTAAAAATTAAGATGCAGCACTTGAAATTAAAATCTTTCAGGTGCGAAAAAGTGATGTTTATGGTTTGTTCAGAGGAAAGGAAATAGCGCTATTAGAGTACGGTATCTAGGGGGTAGAAATAAAAGGTTCTTTCAAATACTGTGAAGTTTTTTCAGAAATTAAGATTTGTAGCTTCATTCCTAAAATAAAAAAAATCTGTGAATATTGAGCATTTAAGAGTAAAATTAAATAGATTTATCTCATGTTGTGAGAGAGAGTAAATGTAGGGTTTTATAGTGCAAGTACCAAATCTAGATAGTTGCTCCAAACATATCAACATTGTTTACAGAGTAGCCTCAAATGACACGAAAAGACTAAATTCTTCGACATCATACCGCATAAATACTTCGACATATAACACCATTTAACAAGCAGTAATTTTCCTTAATCCGAAGATTGTTTCCTCGAAAAACTTTGATTATAGCTCATAACTTGACTTAAACTCGATCAAAAGGGCCGCAAGGCTATGTAGCTCCTTCAGATTTACTACACACATGCATTAACTTTCATTATATTGTATAGTAGTCATTATCTTGGTTTATACAGTTTGCGTGAGCCCGATGCCAATCGGTTACTAATTCATTTACCAAAGATGCTGCTACGCATATTTTTCAAATGTTACATCAACAATTTACTAGTTTCAACAACATTTCCTACAGTTTCAAAAAACAATGTAAACTAAAGCGTATATTCAATAAAAAAAAGTTTAGTCCGAATTGATTTTGAATATTGTTATTTAAAACTGCTATGAGAAAAAGTACAGTAAAATCTCATTCGAACGAAGTCTCTTCTAAATGGAGCCAATACGTTTAAATTAAACAGAAAAAAATATTTGATTCATTTTTCATAAAAAAAAACTATATAAAAACACTTTTCTTGAAATTATACTGGTAACACCAAAAAAGAAATATTTAAAACAAAATTGCATCGCTAAGAAAAGTTTGGACAATGCCATCTTAAATCATTTATAAGATGGTTTGTTATGGATCGTTGATTAAAATATTTCATCCTATTTGATACAATTTTCTTTTCACTTCATTTAGGGCGCGTTTACACTCTAAAAATTGATTTTTTTTTTTTTTTTGAGTCAATTATTTCTAGATTATACCTCGTTGCTATACTGTTTACCACAGTTCCATGCTTTATCGCCTATGATCAAAACAAAATTGAAATCTGGGCTGTATTGAGAGAAAATAGTTTCCGTAATGGTTTTCTCTGTAATGCTCATAATTCGATTTTTGTCTTTAAATTGTTTATTGACAGCAATATAAAATCAAATACTTTGATATTTAGATGACTTTGAAATTATAATTTTCCCCGCAATGTATGTTATTAAAAGCATCATGAAAAGAAAAAAAACCAGGAAACATTTTTATCAAAGAATAGTTGCATAAATATATAGTAAAGAAATTATTTGAACATATGCACATTTTAAATAGAAATATAAATGTAAAAGGGCTATAAGTTATTCCCCCAAATAGCACTAAAACTAACTTCAGACATTTTCCAAGAAAATGAACAAAATACTAACTAAATTGTTACTGATAATTTACCAGAAAAAATTGCGAAGAATACATTCCAGGAAAAAAAAATTGCACTTCCCCTCAAAGAGCTACAATTTCGTATTACTTCTAGGTACGAAGTTAATAAAAAACCATTTTTTGACACCAATAGATTTTTTCCTCAAAACTTTCATCCAAAGAATAATTTTATTATATTCCGAAAGATAGAAGGAAATAAAAAAAAACTGTTGATTTATTTATAATTATAAATCTACATCGTAATTTGATTCCAAATCTTATAATACGACCTTTCAAATGCAATAACAAGCTGATATGATGAATTCAGTGCAAAATTGGAAATATGTATAACAGCGTTTTTATTCATTAAAATATATGTGAATATTTTTCATACGATAGGCAAGTAAATCATAATACCATGTTTCAAATAATTAAGAGTCCCCAGTTTATAGCGTTTAAATTCATTGCACATTAGCAATTCTTAAATTTATGCTATTTTATTATTTAACAAAATATGATTTTAAATATAATATCCCCGAGAACCGTAAAATATTTCAAAATTTAACATTAAAATGTATGCAAAAAAATGAAATAAAATTCAATCATTGCTGCTTTACTACCATATATAAAACTAAGTCATCCATATTAAAAAAAATAAATAGATATAAATTATACCACACTTACCTAATTTCTTTTAAAACCTCAAAACTAGTTTGCTTCTATAATGCGTGTAGGAAAGATAGTATCAATATTTATAGTCGATAAGCACCTCTGAAAAATAAAATCAGTCTACTCAATCTCCGTAACCTATGGGAAACGAAAATTATATTTAATTTTTTAATAACACTTGACATACATAATGCAAAATCAATTCGCTGTCATTCTCTTTAATCAGAAACTCATATATTGGTAAGATCAATAAAATATGTCATTTCTCAGAATTTATAAATATGTTGTGAACATAAATGTACATACGAACAGAAACCATCTGTTCTTCAAAAAGTGGGGGTGGAAATAATTTCAGACAATTTTCGGAATATATTCTCAGGAGAAGTACAAAAGAATTTCTAAATCTGTCTTCCGCAAGTAGAAATTATTGATATTAAATCTTCCGAAATCGTTTGATTTTAAACACGTGTATACAGGATTTTGAATTTATCCTTCAAGGTTAAATTTGTTTTAACGGACGAACAGATATGACGCAATCAGATCACTAAAAGCAAATAAGAATACTTTTACAATCAGCAACACGCAATATAACTCATTTTAAGATAAGTGAGGTTCTAAAATGATTAATGTTATGCATTTTTTTTTATTTTCCTTTTAATAAATAGAGGGCATTTCGTTGATTCCGTAGACATATTATTTGCGAGAATTTGAGAGTTAAAACATTCAAAAATTAAATTTTAAAATTGTAAGCCCACGCATAATGCCCAAGAAAGAAATTCATATTTGCCTTTTTCTCAGAGTTTTTTTTTTTTTTTTTAGGATTCCGGTACACTTTCCTTATAATCTGTTTTATCCATCGTGCTGATATTCTTACACATTATAAAATGGAGTTTTTTTCAATGTAATGAATATAATTTTTAAAAAACACAAATTTTATCTCTCATATAAACTAGCAACTGGAAATGTTATCAGAAACTATTTTTATGAAATTCAGGTATTATGTAATACACAAAAATAACATTTAAAAATAAAGCTTTCAATTAATGAAAGCATAAAGGAGAGCTATTAATATGTAAACACAACATTATTAGTCAAACGGCTGAAATAGGAAGCTCACTCGCATCATTTTTACTTGGTTTGGTTCGGTTTTATTAACGTCACACTAGAAACAACACGAGGGCTATTGGCAACGGACTTCGTAATTTCGAACCTCTGTCAAGTGACGAGGACGACACCTGATCTGCCCCCCTCTCTTAACTTCCACACCACACCAACAAGAGGATTTTAGACAAAGGTAGATTTAACGTGCATCAGCCCCGGCAAAAAGGGTCTTTTGTGGTATCAAATCTCGAACCCTCGATTAGACGAAAACTGTCAGTCGCGAGTCCGCGGCCACGCATCATTTTAACTACCCATAATTACTAATATATCAAAAAAATATTATTAATGCTAATCAGATGGAGTTGTTGCATAGCTGCCAAATAACGTAATATTGGGTGGAAAACTACAAAATGTATGAATCTATAAATTATTACAATAATATATATAACATAATAAAAAAAAATTTACTGTCACCAAATAATTAATAGTGTCTCCTATAGAAGCAGTAGGAACTACGAAATGCGGGTCGAGAAATCCTATTTTATAGGATATATCATTCATACTGAGACACACGGCAACCTATTTACAACTGAAAGCATAAAAATTAATGCATATTTAGTCATGCTCATTTAGAACAAAATGTTTTCATACAAAACTAAGATTTGCAGAGCATTGCGTTTTAATGAATAAAATATTATTCTGTTCCAGATGATATTTAAGGTTGTTTAGAAATTGGAAATCAGTCTAAAGTAAATATTGGATTGAATGTTGAAAAATAAAAGTTCTGAACTGATTATTTGCTTATCAGGTTGCTAGATGAAATTCAAAGCAAAAATAATTATAAACAGACATAAAATACAAGCAAGGATTGGTCGTTTATTAAGTCTAATTTATAGAAGCAGAGTTAAGGACATTGGCGATGAAAAGATAGGTAAATATAATTTTGATTACATTTACCTTTCTTTTCATTGATTTAAAGTATAAAATGTCTAAAATGTAAAATATTAGAGCAATAAAATCGGGCTTACCCGCTCAAGTCAAGAATTATGTTGAAAATAAATTATTGTGTAGGGATTTATTTCTATTTTACAGCAACAATAATTGCAATTCGTTTACTTAGGACATTAGTAAGATATATTTAATCTAATACATCGTTTGCTCTTTTATTTTATTACCTAAATAGAATACTGTTTACTTTTATTATTAATCGTTTGCTAAAATTTTAGTACCTAATTAAAAAATTGATTTTATTATATAATCGTCTGTTTTATTCTTTTTGCTGTTCAAATTGGCATCGGTTTTGTATTTTAGAATGTTTTGAATTTTTCAAAGAATTTTTTTTATTAGTGTTTCAGGAAACTTAACACTTAGATATCATATAATACTCTTAACTGTTATCTTAAAAGTTAGTTCCTTATTTAATGATTTGGACTGCTTTACTGATTGCAGTAATTCTTCAGATTGGAGGAGAAACAGTTAGATTGAAAGGTCCTTCTACATTGATTCATCGATCGTTTTGTAGAATTTTCAAAAGATCAGCAATAAATGTGCTGTAGATTCGAATATTTCAGGTATGATCATAGAAGGAATATGTTAAATAATTACACATTATCGTACGAGAGAGAGTTAGAGTTGCCGAATATTAAACAAATTAAAAGTTTCAATATCCTATGTTAGCATGACATGTATGAATATGATAAGGTCATAATAAATTAAAAGATTTACTTGAGGAGTTAAACGATAGTAAAATACTAGCACAAAATTAACAAATAATGTATGCATCCTATGCTATACTCATCTGTCCTTCAATTAACATCGCATCAGAAGTTACATAGTGTATTGCAAGGCACAGTGCATGTAAGTTTCATATATTGAGACTTTGCTCCCATAGTAGACATTGCTAGCTTTAATAGCACCGTCTATACAAGCAATTTGTATTGACGGTGGCTCTGTCGCTAGCCAACCATTATACTACTGAAACAAACATTTTACAGTATTATAACTCTCTTTTTGTTTAACTTTATGGAGGGTTTTTTTATTTGTTAGCCACCTAAGGGGCTATTGTTTTAGATGGAGCGTTTTGACGAATCAGATCACTTTTCAATTTTTTTATCGTTTGCTTCAATTTTCATTACATTTAGCTTAGATGTATCCAATTTAATAATTTATTGTTTGTTTTAATTTTAACTACATGTAGCTGATATAATATACAATTTTAATAATTTATCGCTTGCTTTATTTTTAATTATATTTAGCTTAAATATATTCAATTTAATAATTTATCATTTCTTTTAATTTTAATATCGGAAAAGCTTACTATTGTCCATTTCTCGATATTTTATCGTTTACTTTAATTCTTATATTTAATTCGGTAATTTAATAATAATTATATAAAAAAGCGCACCTTGGGTGGCTAGAGATATTCTTTGCAAAACTTTGTATAACACTTTTTTATATGTTTTCGTTCAATAGTTAGAAATTCAAGCGAATGTGATAAAAATAAAATATTTGCAACTTATTTGTTTTGATTTCACTTGGCGATTTATCGCGTGTTTGTTTTGGTTTTGCTTGGCGGAATAGCAATATTAGTTCGGTAAACTCTTTCAAATATTTAAAAGTGAAACCTAGTATAAAATAAATTAATGAATAAATTTATTGAGAGTTAATTTAAAATTATGAAAAAGGAATATATATATTACATTTTTTAAATTGTTTAAAAAATAGTTTAATATTTTCGTTTTTAAATGTTAATTACAATTTGAAATATTATTAAACTGAAATGTGTGTAATTTAAAATAATATTTTTCCCATATTAAAAAACGTTTATATTTCTGTAAAATAGTTCTAGTATAGGTAATGGTAGCGATTAGAAATTGTAAAAAAAAAATGTGTTCCTGTATGAGTGAAAAATATATTTGATTAGAATGAAATAAAATTCTATTAGAAAAAGAATTTTAATAAATAGATAACTTTTTGCAATGAGGTAGCTAGCCTGAAATCAATAAGAATTAGTAAGAATAAGAAGTTGTGATTATAAATTGGTGCACAACGAAAAACACTACGGCCGGCTGGAAATAACAACCTTTGATTTTAGTTCTATGTTTCTTTGCTAAGATTGTTGCTGAGGCTCTGATTGTTTATTTATTAATGTCACACTTAAAAACAGCACGAGGGGCACTGGCGTTGGACCTCGCAATTTTGAACATCTGTCAAGGAACGAGGACGACACTTGAGCTGGCCCCTCCCTCTCCTAACTTCCCCACCGTGTCAACGGAAGGACTTTGAGTCTCGCCAGATTTAACTTGCATAAGCCTTGGCTACATAGTGGGTCGATAGAGGAATCAGAGCTCGAACCCATGACTCGACGAAAATTGCCAGCAGCGAGTCTGTGACCATGACCATTAGACTACCTAAATTTCGAAGTAAACTATATGTGTTTATTACTCTTTGTGTAAAACATTCTGGCATGAAATTATCATACATAGAAAATAAGTTCTGTTCCTTGAATGGAACATTTTAATGTCATTAAATTATTTGTAGTCAATTATAATTCTAAAAAGTTAACAATACATTTCAACTTTAAAAAAAAAACATTCCAAGGTAATTTTTATTTGTTTTTTTTTAAAAAAAAGAACAATTTACATCAATTTATATTACGGTAGTTATGATCAAATTAATTATGGTCGTTCAAATGATTGTTGTTAACAATTTCGATGTTTCGCTCAGCTAAAACTATCACAGGCATTCAAAATTGCTTTACATTGTCTACATAATAAAAAAATTCACATGTACATATATACATGTATTTGTGTGTTTAAAGAGGAATTTTTTCCATTGTTAAAAATCTTATTATCATTCAAACATCACACAAACTCTTTGCATCTGCTATTATAAACGCTTTCAAAGGAAATTAACGTAAAAGCATCGCAAAAAAGTCAGCAAAAAAGCAATAGTTTATTTACCTCATAATATAAAATTTTTGATTTTTTATAATTACTCACCTCTCTCCATGCTTTGAAAAATAACTTAAAGTCCGCAGAAATCTTTTTTAACGTTCCTAATTGAATCAACGGGACACAATGTATTTTTTACCCACTTGAGACCACCATCATTTTTTATAACCCGTTATTAAAAAAAAAAAACATCGTTGTTTTTCGCTTTTAAAAGCTTTTTAGAGTTAATGACCGCCTCAGAACATAAAGACAGATTTTTAAAAAAATTAAAAAAGAAAAAAAAACTTTTTTCCGTAATTTTTTTTAACCTATAAATTTTTCATCGCGTAGTAGGAACATGTCCCAATAAATTACAAAGAATAAAAAATAAATTATGGTTGCCGTGAGTAAAAGCTTTAAAACAAAATGCCATTGAGTTAATTTTTAAATCATTTAATTTCTTAACCCCCAAAATTATAGCTGTAGGCATTATTTCTTATAGTGCACATAAAGATACAAATATTTGTTCAACACTAATATTTAAATACATTCAAATTAATGGAATCGAAATTGTAATGTTTGATTGTGGTTCGAAGATATTGTGAAATGAGTTACGCCTTTCAAAACTTTATTTAAAGATTAAAATAGGCTCGTAGCACTCCTAGGGAGGCCTAATCAACTGCTCCCCTGCTACTGAGACCTTCAACTCACTCTACAAAAAAACTCACTTTTTCTCCCTCCTCGAGGGCGGTACTGCCAGCGCCGCGTAGCGGAGGCTCTGAACTATTGCTTGGAGGGGAGGGGAACACTACATCTCCCCACCAAGCTCTGACGTTACATTTGTGTACAAATTTAACTCAGCAGCTGAAAATCTCAAAATTAATACTCAAAATATTCACACAATGCAAAATTAGTTCACAATTATTAACACAAGATGCACTATAATAATTATAAGAAAAGAAGCAATACTTAAAAGCGAATAATATTACACATTACAAATTATCACAAATCACACACATTATAAAACATTAATTAATATAAAGTTCTTGATTTCAAAATGACTCAAATTAATAAGATATTCTAAATGTAAAAGAATGGAAAGAACACATGAACTAGCACAAATACACATATAAAAAAAATCAAAAATATATCCTTGCGTTCAGCAATAATTGATGATGTTCACACTAAGCGTGATAACGCATCGGCATGAGGCATTTTAGCTCCCGCACAATGTTTCAGAGTTAGGTTAAATCTCTGCAGGGAGAATGCCCATCTTTGCAGTCTAGACGATTGCGGTGCACTTTTTGTTAAAAATGGGAGCGGATTATGATCCGTGTAGAACTCAATTTCGGTGCCGAACACCCACGATTCAAACTTTTTCAAACTCCACACAATCGCGAATGCTTCCCGCTCAATGGTTGACCAAGCTTGCTGGGCCTTGGTCAGTTTCTGACTCGCATAAGATATTGGGTAAGTCTTTTCATCCAATTTTTGGGATAAACATGCAGCAATGCCAACTGATGAAGCGTCTGAATGAATGATGTATGGCCGGTTCATCACAGGAGTATACAAGGAAGAAGCATCGGCAAGCGTACCTTTTAATTTTTTGAACACTTCTTCATGTTTATCAGTCCATGGAATTTTGTCGGAGACTCTCTTTTTAGTTAACTCCGTGAGGGGATACACAAGCTCCGAATATTTGGGAATGTACTCGCGATAGTAATTGCACAAATCGAGAACACTACGCAATTCCTTCTTATTTGTCGGAGATGCTAAGTTTCTTATTGCACGCACCTTTTCAGAATCAGGCTGATGTCTTCCTGAACCTACAACGTGTCCTAAAAATTTCACATGGGGTTTCACGAAATCACATTTCTTAAGGTTCACAGTGAAGTTTAATTCTTCCAACTTCGATAAAATGATGTTCAAATGCTGCAAATGTTCACTGAAATTTTTCGAAAATATGGCGATGTCATCTATATACGCACGGGCGAATTCTCTATAAGGAGCAAGTGCTTTATTCATTACCCGTTGAAAAGTAGCAGATGCATTTTTCAGCCCAAAACTCATGACTTTAAATCTATACATTTGGCGATGAGTTTTGAAAGAAGTAAAATCTTTACTTTCTTCCGACATCGGGATTGCCCAATATCCCTTCAAAAGATCCAAAGTAGTTATTACGTTAGCTCTGCCAATCGACTGGATCAATTCTGTTGCGTCTTCCATAGCGAAATCATCCGTTACCGTTGCACAGTTCAACGCCCTGTAATCGATGCACAATCTCATGGATCCATCTTTCTTATTCACACAGACTACCAGATATGCAACCTTAGCGTTGCTTTCCTCGATTAATCCTAATTCCAATAATTCTTGGATTTGTTGATCTACTTTTCCCTTCAATGCTTCAGGGATCCTGTACAATGTACATGAACGGTTTTTTCCGTTCGACGTTCGGCTTTAAATTGATTTTATGAGCATCAACCTTAGCAATGTTTATATTGCCAGTAAGAAGTTTTTGGTGTTCACTTAACAATTCTAGCAATTTGGTTTCTTCCTCATCTTCCAGATGGCTTACATCAATATGCTCCAATAACTCTTTCATTCCGGGCCTCAGAGAAGTTGGAGTGGGAAGAACTTCACCAAAGTCTTCATCGTCCTCGAATATCACACCGATTGCATTAACTCTTGGGTAATACCTCCTTATCTTATTCACATGACAATGCCGGATTTTTCCATCACTCAATTTCACTTTATAAGAGTGAGGAGGATTCAAACCAACTATTTCTCCAGGGCCGGTCCACTGCGCGTAGAGCTTGTTCGTTGAATCTGGTATCAATAAGTATACTTTTTCGCCCATCTTAAAACTTTTGGAACGAGCTTTGCGATTGAAGTATCTTGCATAAGCTTCTTGTCTTCCGGAGGCAATTAATGACGCCTGCTCTGCAGCCATCTCTAAATTGATCTTTTGTTCTTGTAAGTAGTCAACCACGGATTTTCCTATGCTCAACGGAATGGCAATGTCGCCACACCAGCTTGATTTTAACACACTCAGGGGACCTCTAGCTGTTCGTCCATACATCAACTTGAAAGGTGAAACTCCCGTTGTGCAGTTCGGGACTTCTCTGTATGCGAAAAGCAAGTACGGGATATATTTGTCCCAATTACTTGGATCTGTCCTAATCACGTGGTGCAATGAATTTTTTAATACTCTGTTGTACCTCTCCACGAGTCCATTCGACGCTGCGTATCCAGGAACTGAAAATCGTGGGGTGCAGCCTAAGCGCTTCATGAATTCTTGAGTTAACTTTGAAGTGAAATTAGTACCCATGTCGCTAGCAATGACATTTGGAATTCCTGTCCTCATAAATATCTCCATTAACGCGTCGCATGTAGCTTTAGCAGACAACGATCGAAGAGGAATCGCTTCCGGCCACCTGGAATGCTGGTCTATCATAACAAGACAGTATTTGTGTTTTCTGGCCGAAGGTGGGTCAATCTCGCCAATTATATCAACATTCACGACCTCGAAAGGTAAATCTGGTCTAAGAACAGGGGTTATAGGTACTTTATCCGTAGCTTTCTCTTGGCTTCTTAATTGACAGTTATTGCAAGATTTGCAATACTCTAAAATGTCCTTCTTCAAATCAGGCCACCAGAAGTTAAAACGAATTCTTTCGCTGGTCTTTTTGAATCCCATATGACTTCCAAAAACAGATTCGTGAGCCAATTTCAATACTTGAGGTCTTCTAATTTTAGGTAAAACCAGTTGAGCCACCTTTTCTCCAGTTACTCTATCGTCGTGGAATAGTAGATCATCTCTCAAACAAAAGTTTCCTTTTTTCAAATTAAATTGTTTCCATACAGCTTTCAACGTATCACATTTTAACTGCTGATCTCTTAATAATGCTCTTTCACTCACGCGATGTTGATATTCATTCTCCTCTTGCGTGGGAAATAATATTTCCAAACATAAATATTCTTCATTTTCTAATATATGTTTTCCGCTTTCTGCCCTTCCTGTTGTAATGAAATCAGACTTCTGTCCCCCACAGCAATTTCCATAAATCTCCAATGTTGATTCATCGCTTGTGGTTTCGTTTGCATTCTCTTTCAACATTTGATATATATTTAATGGGATAATCGCTTGACCTTGGATTTTATCTGTGATCGCTGCTAATACTTGAATAGGTTTTGAAAATGCTTCGTTTTTCTTGTTCTTTATCCATAATTGAACACTGGAAAGAGAAGCTTCTATTTTTACTCCGAATGCGCTTTTTAAAATTATTTTCCCTTCCTCATTCTTTTCATCTGAAATGAGATTGAGTTCAACACAGTTATCATCGATCCAGAATCAATTAAAGCCGTTGCACTCTTTCCGTTGACAGCAACTTCAACATATTGGAGATCACTCATAGCTAATTTTGGTTCGCTTGATTCTTTCTTATTTATGCTTTCTAAAAGGAACTCAGTTCGAATTTCTGCGGTCACTGCTTGATCATCTTGCTTGTGTCTATCGATGTAACCATTCACTCCCGTCGCTTTGTATCTTTTTGGACAGTTCTTCGCCAGGTGTTGTAATTCACAAATATAACATTCTTTCGTTGATGTTTTTATTTCTTCCTTCTTTGGAGTTCTGGTATTTTCTCTTGAATGAGGTGGAATATATCTCCGTACTGGTAAATTTTTTTGTTCTTCCCATGGCGGACGTTTGATAAAAGCTGAATACTCTCTATGGAAATTTTCTCTCGGTCTTCTGTTGACACTCGCTCTGACATTTTCATAATCGTCTAATTTTGAGGCAATTTGATCCGGTTTTTTTAAATGTGTCCATTCGTCAATAAAATGATCATACATTTCTGGCGGAGTTCTCCTTTTGATTTGGTCAGTAATCATCAAGTCGCACAAATCTTCAAAAGTGTTAACCTGTAAGCCTCGAATCCATTCGTGAAAATAGTTCGTCAGTTCGTATGCGAAATCACTCCAAGTAATATCTTGTTTTTTCTGATGCTTCACAAACATTTGTCTAAATTTCTCTGGTGTTAACTTATATCTTTTCAGGAGAATTTCTTTCACCTTATCGTAATCGTTCGTGATTTCTTCATTTTCACGTGCGATGATGTGTGCAACATCGTATGGCAATAATCCGATCAAATGAGAAATCCAATTTTCCTTTTTGATTTCAACTCTTTTCGCTTGTCTCTCAAATAACATCAGATATAAGCTAATATCGTTGTTCTTCGGATCGAATTTTGGGAGAAAGTTTTGCAGCTCTACTTTCGATTTAAAAACGACTTCTGAATTAGTTGTTTCGCTTATTCTAATTCTTTCGTTTTCTAAGCGTAATTTCTGGATTTCAAATTCCATTTCTTGCGAGCGTTTCCTTTCATCATCTTGTCTTTTCTTTTCCTCTTGTCTTTTCCTTTCATCTCTTTCCTCTTGTCTTTTCCTTTCATCTCTTTCCTCTTGTTCTTTCCTATGTTCTATCTGCGTATTGAGCAATTCTCTAACAAATTCTTCCTCATACCCTTCCAATTTCAAAATAGCATTCCTCAATGTCAATACTGTCATCTCTGAAACATTCTCGATGCCCATTTCTCGAGCGACGTATTGCAAGTCCTCTTTTTTCCCTTTCGCTAGGAAAGCCATTGCGATTCGCAAATCCACGGAATCAGAATTTTCACAAAATTCACTCAATTCCGAACAAACTCAAAACTCACTATATCCTGCCGACTACGCCAGTGTAATATTTGATTGTGGTTCGAAGATATAGTGAAATGAGTTACGCCTTTCAAAACTTAACAAAACTTTATTTAAAGATTAAAATAGGCTCGTAGCACTCCTAGGGAGGCCTAATCAACTGCTCCCCTGCTACTGAGACCTTCAACTCACTCTACAAAAAAACTCACTTTTTCTCCCTCCTCGAGGGCGGTACTGCCAGCGCCGCGTAGCGGAGGCTCTGAACTATTGCTTGGAGGGGAGGGGAACACTACAGAAATGATTTTCTAGAAATATATTATATAATAAAAATTCATTTGAATAAGTTTTTCTTTTAACTAAATTAACAATTTAAAAGAGAATTCAATTCAGATTTTTTCATTGAAAGAATTATTACAAAATCATTAGGTTTCCTAGTCCCTTTCAAAATATATAATAAAATAAGAACTTTTCTTTAAAAAATGTAATGTATATAATAATAGATACTCTAATTTTAATTTATTTTTATTCATTAATTTGATTTTTAAAATCTTTTGTTTTTTTATAACACTTATTCCTTTTTTAATTATTGTCGTTATTTCTCCATTGTGCTTAGAATAGTCTTTATTTTCATTTTATCTATTATTTAGCATGATACATAATCGTGTGTAGAAATATGTGTCTGAAAAATAAAAGAATTTTGCAACGCGCTATAAGAAGAGAGGAATTATCAGAAATAATGATCACAAGAGTTGAACTAACAAATATAGAAATCATATCATATGCTCTTTCCCACTTTAAGAAAATTGAGCAATTTTGCACAAAATTTTCTTTTATAGAGAACTATCAAAGTTAAAATAGAATTTTGATCAGTTTGTTTCTTATGGTCTTAAGACAACAGATATTAAAAATATACCTTAAGTATCAAGACCAAAAATTAAATTACAATGAATGATACGACGAAAATATTTTCATGTAATTAAATTATCTCAAATTTTAGTTAACGGATATTTTTAAATTCTATGCACTATTTTTTAAGACTTAACTTAAGTATCTTCTAATAAGTATTTTTAAGTCAGTATATAAGTTCTATAAAAGACTATCACTATTTTTGCTCGAAGTAAAAAAATTAGAAGGATGATTTCTCTCTCTCTCTCTCTTTCCCTCAATAAATATGAATACAAAACGTGAAATTTGAAAATTCAAATAGCGTATCCATATACCAGTAATTTTAAATTAATAATCTTAATGTTAGTACAATGAAATATCTACTTTTCTATCAAATCTGTACATAGATTATTGTATTTATTTAAATGCAATTAAAATAAATTTTAAAAAGTAAACAATAAGTAAGGTCTCTGTGTAATTAAAATTTTCCTCTGTTTTTATAGCAAATGTTTTTATTTCTATTTTGAAATATCTAGAAACCTACAGAAGAATAGTTGAAAATACACAACAAAAAAATTGAAATATTTTTTTTTTAATATTTCCGAAAATAAAAATGAGAAAAGTACATTCTTTTATTTACGTTTTTTCTGAAACAACTTCTATTGTGTTTTAACATATGCGATAATTCAAATTTAAAAAGTTATTAGAAACACACACACCATAGAACTAATATTATATTCATAAATTCAAAATGGCTGACAGACGGGAGCATAGAATAATTTCGCTATCATTATTTCATTATATAAATTGTCGGCTTTTACATCAGAAGACTAGTTGAAGGAGGAGATAGGGAAGTAAATTAAGGAAGAGAGGTGGTCATCTTTTCTTTAGCACGGGCTGCTACATGTCGACTTACACATGAAATAGCACCAATCGCCTTATTTCATGTGTAAGCCTTCCTACAAACAATGATATCTGTTCCCATCGGAGAATCGTGCTCTCTTGCAATATCTAAGGGGTTTTCAAAAAAGCCGGTGAAATTGTTCATAAAACATCCATTAAGCATGCTATGTAGTCCCTACTTTGCTTTATATTCAAGATGAGATTAATCTGCGAGTTTTTGCTGTTTTCTTCGCGGCTGTAAACTGCTCTCTTTTAGAGAGAGTAGACCTATATTGTAAAACCAGGTACCTGTGGTGGAGTGATAAATTATCACTCACTGGCCTCTCAAACAGGCATTTCCAGACCTAGCAGCAGTGTATCTTCATTTCAATTCTCCTCTTTGGATATCTGGCTTCCTCTAAAAGAAGAAAAGGTGGGGGGGGGAAAGAAAATCAACCGAAATAGGTACGTCATATTTTGATCTCATAACCCCACAAATTCAAATCACTAAGTGATTATCAAATCTAAAAAACTATCAATTGAAAAGGGAAAAGTCCATCAGAAGAAAGAAGTACCTAAAGAGAAAAGAAAGTCAAGATATGGAAACAAGGCAGAACCATTAGGGAAGAAGGGCAAAAAATGGAAGATTGCAGAGGCCTCGTCAACTAAGGAGGAGAGAGATTGGCCGCCTTCAACCAACAATGATCATGCATTTTGACCAAATCGTAAAATTAGGACTAATCGCGAACCTTTCCTTAATTAACATTTAATTACTTTCTAATTTTATATTTAAAATTCCAGTTGTTTCCCAATCAAATGAAACGTGATTATACAAATTTGATGAAGAAAATAAATGTAATGAATTGAATTGAGAATATTGATATATAAGCGAAATGGAATTGAAAAGAATAGGGGAGCGGATGATAACGGGAAGACAGCATGATAACGGCAGTGGTCAGTAAGTTAGAAATTGGAATAAATTGCTGCAGTTGATCGGCTGTGATTGAAATTTGTCAGAGAATACTCCTGATTAGAGTAAGTGGTATTCGATTTCGAATCCGAAGTATCTGAGAAGGTCCTCCCTTGAAATGAGCGAGTTGGTAAGCTACAACTTTAGCGTTTGATTCTAAACTAGATATTAGGTGTGGTATGAGTTATTTGAGAGAGAGAGAGCTATTTTGCATGTAATCTGTAAAGATAGAGCGTCAGTCTTGTGATTTAATAACTACACCTCTTAAATTAACATTAAAAGTGTAGCGAACGGGTTTAAAGAAATGCATTTAAAAACGATGAAAACTGAACATAAGAGTTAATAATAATTTTGTAGTAAAGTTAGTTGTAATTATTAGTAGTGCCTAGACGTAATTGACATGAGTGAGTCGACATAGATTGTTATCGAATAAGGATCCAGAATCTCTCGGTGAGTGTAAGAGCTAAAAAAACCGTCGAATTCCTAGTCGGGAGAAGTTATCTCACTTAAGACTCGAGTACTTAAAAAAAAACAGATATTTACTATTGAGGTTAAACTAGATTATAGAGGGTTGGTAGGCAGAAAGAGAAACAACATGTTCATGATTTAAGAAATATCCCTCAATAAAGTCATAGGGGCAATCATCTGTTTTCTCGGTATTTGACTTATATTTGTGTGATTAGACTAAGTTAGTGATTAGATAGATTATAAACAATGACAGCAAATGTGTGTGCGTGCGTGCGTGAATAATAGGGAGCCGTTATAATTTGTGCAGCGAATATGACCTTGATCGTGAAGATGAATTTATTTTCGAGTTATGCATAAGACTAAATCCCCAAATTCGAATGAATTAGCGTGATTTATCTGCATAAATATTCATTTGTGTTTCTGTAAGTTTCAAAATTGACTAAAAAACTGAAATAAATTAAAAATAAAATGTTGTTTGGATATTTTTTTTTAATTCTGGGTACCTTATTTCACCCACCCCTACCTCAGCAGTTGCAATTTTAGTTGTTTTTTTTTTTCCTCTCGTATTAATTTTTTAGGAAACTGTAAATTTTATCAATCCTGTAATATTTTTCAATAGCCTTTAGGTGCGCAATTTCTTCTATGTGTTTATTTGTTTCCTTTTTAGTGGTAAGATACAATTATTCATCAACCAAGTATGGTATCCGGTCTTATCCCTCTTTCATATTGATTATCAGTATTGGTATTTTGTATTCAGTTTTAGTTTACATTGTATATTTCTAGCGTGTTTCTGTATTCTTCCTGTTTCTGCCCTTTATTCATAATTTCAATGTCTGTTAATAAGATTTGTTCTGTTATTCTGTATGGGAGGAATCTTGGTTAACAGTTTTGATTGGTGGGTTGTATGAATTTATAGCAATGAATCCTCTTGGGACATGCTATGCCAAACACGAGGTGAAATATTTATATTAAATCAAGTAAAATAGATTAAAAGTAAAACAATAGGTAATTTATGGGAAAAAGTCGGATTTTAAAAATACATGTGTGGAGTAAACCCAATGTCATGTAAAAATTTTAAGATATCAGGTTAAGGGGTTCCTCCAAACAAATTAGTCAAGAAAAGATTAAAAGATTTAAAATGCTTGAATCGAATATAATTAAATACAGAATATTCAGTGGAAATGAGCCTGACTATAAGGAGACAAACATTATGATTACATATAGGTGGACTTTCACCCAGAAACAGATGACAGTTTTAATTTAAAAGTTCCTGGGTAATTATTGACTCATGGAACTTCATGAAAACTCATTTCTTACTGAGGCTGATATGTTGGTTCTAATGTTCCGTTTTTGGTTGGAAATATCAGATTTTTCTTCCATTGGGCCTAAATTTATATATTATGACTTTGCTATATTGTTTGCTAAATCATTCTTTCCTTGGCGACTTTTATTGAAACAATGATTAATTATTTTAAGTCTTATAAAAATTTCTAATAGTCTCCATGACTTTAATTTTAACGGGACTGCTAAAGCCACCTCTGGTAACGTCGACAAAAACAAAAGTTTTTATCCTTCCTGTAGTAGTTGTGCTCGTGCATGCGTATTTTGTGTGAAAATGTCTTTTATGTATTTCATATGATTCCTGTGATGTGATGTATCTGTGTGCTGTGAATTCAAAATTAAAAGGGTTTTAATTAACCTAGATGAGAATATCTTCATTCAAGTGTTCAAAATGCATTTCATTAATTCTAAGAAATTCAAATGACAAAATTACTTATTTTGAAGCTTTTTTTATTCTTAATTAGAACTATATATATATATATATTTCTTTATTTTCTGTGTTTCAAGCATTCCATTGCTTAATTATTATCATTTCTAAAATGAAACTGCATTAAAACCTTTATTTGAATGCATTTTCATATTTTTGAATGTACCCAATGTTGTTCGTCACTATTGTATAACTGTTGTACACGCTTGTAGACTTGAAGTACGTAAATAGAAAGCAATAATAACCTTTTCTTTCAAACACTTTATTAGCGGACGGCGTTCCGTCCTACTCCTCGTTACAGTGTTTTCTCTCTCTCTCTCTCTCTCTCTGATACAAATAAAAACATGAAACTCTTTCAACTCACGAAAGCGCCATCTAGTGGCGTGTACATACTCCCCACCTTGAACCACAAGGTTTCAAGTAAATTTACAAAAAATACAAGGTTGAATTTAACATAAAAATTACATCAGTTACATTGAATTTAACAGTATAATATAATCACTTAAGCATTGAGGAAATATAAGATATAATACCATACAATTGCAATAGATAATACAAAAAAAAAATCTATAACATATTATCTGAAATCGGTAAAATGCACACATTAGAAAAACTTCTTTTATAAGTGCCCTTAGGCGTTCTGACCTGCACTACTCTAATTTTGTCATCTTTTCCATAAATGACTCTGTCAATTCTTCCAATTGACCAAGCACACAAAGATAGTTTATCTTCCTTTAACAACACAACCATACCTGGTTTAATATTAGTTTTGCTAGCATGCCACTTAGATCTTTGCTGTAGCGTATTCAAATAATTTCTGGACCAGTTTTTCCACACAATTTGGGCAAATTTTGTTAAATGTTGCCATTTGGAAAGTTTACTATTGTCAATTGATGATAAGTCAATCTCAGGTAAAGCATTAAATGGCCTGCCGATCAAAAAATGGCCAGGCGTTAGATCACTAAAATCGTTTGGATCGGTTGATAAAGGTGTGAGAGGACGACTATTTAAAATTGCTTCAATTTGATTAGTTACAGTTAAAAACTCTTCAAATGTGAGTTTATGGTCACCCACAACTCTTTTAAAGTGGTGTTTAAATGACTTTACCCCAGCCTCCCAAAGCCCGCCAAAATTAGGCGACTGAGGAGGAATAAAGCTCCATGTTACACTCTCCGAATACAAATAGTTAAGAACATTCATATTTTTGAACAAAGCAAATAATTCTTTTATTTCCGAAGCTGCACCTCGGAAATTTGTAGCATTGTCAGAATAAAGGTATACTGAAAAACCTCGCCGTGCAAAAAATCTTTTTAAACATGCAATTATAGCTTATGCCGATAATTCTGTAATTAATTCAAAATGTACCGCTTTGATTACAAAACAAACAAATATGCAAACATAAATCTTATGATATACACCCTTTCTCTGATTTTTATATTTTATTAAGAATGGGCCACAATAATCAAGGCCAGTTTTATAAAAGGGAGGATTGATAGTTACTCTCTCTTTAGGTAAAGGTGCCATAATTTGATTAATCTGCCTAGGTTTAGCTTTAAAGCATGTTACACAGTTATGCACAGTACAGTTTTACGAGCAATATCGCACCCACCTAAAGGCCAGTATTCTTGACGAATAGCACATAACAAAGTTTGGGGCCCAACATGGTAATTTTTTAAATGAATGTACAAAAAAATCATTTCAGTAAATTTATGGTTTTTAGGTAGCAAAATAGGGTGTTTCCTATCAATTGATAAATTGGTGTTATGCAATCGACCACCAACTCGTATAATACCTTCATCATCAATAAAAGGGGATAAACAACTGGCATTAAATTCCTTAATTCTCTTATTTTCTATCAAAGCCTTTTTCTCCCTAGAAAATGCTTGCATTTGTACATATTTTATAAGAAACAGTTAAACTCCTTTTAATTCTGCAGTTGTTAAGGGTCCTTTTTCTTTGGTGCAACTCTTTACATTTGAGATGAATCTGAAATCAAAGCTTACAATTCTAATTAACTTTAAATAAGAATTAGTATAATCAAAAATATAATCAAAACTAGAAATTTAACTAAAAAATCCAAGTTTGTGACATTGGGCTATTCGCGGTTTCTCTTCACTAACCTTGGGGACTTTCAATTGAGATTGATTGCTTTCACTAAACAACCTTTGCCCAACCAAAAATGAAACGTGATGAAGAACATTAATATGTAAAGCAGTTAGGAATGAAGTGAAGCGGTTGAATTGAGAATTATATAAACTCCATCTGAAGGAGTAGAGGATCTGAAGGAGGATCAGAGAGGCGTTGTAGTGAGAGGAGATGAAGTCTAAGTGCTATATAAGAGGAAGGCGGAATTACAGATTAGTATTGAGGTGCGAGTAAAGATTACTCGGAAAAGGGATTCGATCTAGTATTTTCAGCAGTTGTTCCAGTTTCGGAGTTGCAGTTGATAAAAGATATTGGTAAGAGGCTGTTAGATTATTATAGGTGGGTTGAACTAAGACGTTAGGAAACTTAACATGGAGAGCATAATTATTGGTGTCATAGTAAATATATACTAATAAATTGTGAAAGTTGTTTTGGTGGTTCTGCAATTATTTGTGTCGTAGTATTTAATATTTGAAATTAGTGATGGCACAAGATGACGCCCGGGTCGATCGGGTGTTACAAGTTCTGAAATTTACAGTTCTCTTTTACTTCTTGTTGAAATTGTTCAGTTTCACTAGAGGTGAGATATTCAAGTTCAGTTTTGGAACACTCATTATTTGACAAAAAATCAGGACCATGCCACCACAATTTTAGATGTTGAATTTTTTTCAGGACTAACACCTCGTGATATTAATCAGCTGGATTATCATTTGTATTCACATAATTCCATCTGAAGTCTTTCGTTCTTTCTTGTATTCTTTTTATTCGATTTGCCACAAAAACTTTAAGAGTTAGAGGTGGCGAAGCAATCCATGCAAGAACTACTGTTGAGTCCGAGTATAGATATACTCCACGAACTTGCAAGTCCAAAGCTGTTCGAATTTTGACCACAAGGCTCGAAAGTAATTCTGCCGCACACAATTCCAGTCTTGGGATGGTCATCTCCTTCATGGGTGCCACTCGTGATTTACTGCAAAGGAGAGACACTTTGATTTCGCCTGTCAGAGATACTGAACGAATATAAATAACACAGCCATACGCATCCTTAGAAGCATCTCCGAAGCCTATCAAGTCAATCTGCTGTGCATTAGGACATAAGACATGACGTTCTATGTTCAAGTGTCTCAGTTGAAGTAACTCTTCGCGAAATTTATCCCATCTTTTTCTTACGTGCAAAGGAATTTTTTCATCCCACTTAAGCTTAAGAAGCCACAACTTCTGCATGTAAATCTTTGCTGTAACTATGACAGGACCTAAAGGACCTAACGGGTCAAACAATCTTGCAATATCAGATAGCATCGTTCTTTTTGTCACGGAACTCACAAACGGTTGGATATTGAAACAAAAGGTGTCTTCCTTAGGTTTAAGCCGCAGACCAAGTGTTTTAACAGTGTCAGAGTTCTGGCTATCAAAGTTATAATCCTCTACCGTCGCTGAAACGTTTTTCAACAATAATGGGTTATTCGAACTAAACTTGTGGAGTTCCATTTCACCTGACTTTAATAAATGGATTAATTGACTTTGAAGCTCAATGGCAGTAGATAAGTGTTCAGCACCACTTAAAATGTCGTCTACATAAAAGTCTCTGCCTAACGGATAATGCTGCACCTAACGGATAGTTCTTTCTTTCATCGTTGCATAGCTGTTGCAACACTCTAGTCGCAAGATATGGTGCACACTTCGTCCCATAGGTAACAGTGAGTAATTTAAAAACGAGTATTTTTTCATAATCATTATTTTTCCATAAAATACACTGCAAATCACACTGATCGGGACTAATCTTAATTTGTCGGTACATCTTTTTAATGTCTGACGTAAAAACTATAGTATGTTTCCGAAACCTCAATAAAACAGAAAATAAATCATCTTGGACAACGTATCCTGCATACAAATTATCATTAAGCGATTGTCCAGATGATGTTGCTTCTGAAGCATTAAAAATAAAGCGTAATTTTGTAGTACTATTCCTCGGTTTATAAACTCCATGATGAGGCATAACGTATTTTGGAATTTCGTTAGTTGCCTGCATATGGCCTAGAATCTCATACTCGGTTAAGAATTCCCTATACAATTTCAAATACTCAGTTTCTCTTCTCAAACGTTGCCATAGAGAATTCAGTCTTTTAACTGCGATGCCCTTCGACTCACCTAAACACGGGGGTTCTTCTTTTAAAGGCATTTTAACAACATAGCATCCATCGTCATTCCTGAAATGCGTTTTCATGAAATGATCTTCACAAATAAGGCTGTCATTATTTTCTACCTTCTCTTCCTTGACATTTTCAATTTCCCAAAAACTCCTCAAAGTTGCATCTAAATTTTCCGTGATTAACCCACAAGGAACAGAAGTTTCGTTTTCTATTGAAATACTCCCAGTAGCAATGAACCCAAACACTGTATTTTGCAAAATTATATCTGTCCCAGGGGGCCTTATCTGACAAAATTTTAAGAGTTCGTAAAATATTTGTCACCCAACAAAATATCCACAACACCAGGTTTATTGAAAGTGACGTCTGCTAATTTTAAATTATCTAACTCAAACGTATTAATATCAAATTGTTTAACAGGTGTGTAATCTGTAATATTCGAGACTATCAAAAGCTCTACTCCTTTTTCGAAAGTTCCAATTAGATTAGCAATTCTCGTTTTTACAACAGAGTTTATAACAGATGAGCACTTATTCAAACCTGATACTACTAGATTTATTTTTTCTTTCTTTAAATTAAGTTTATCAGCGCATTGCTTTGAAATAAAACATGACTGACTTCCGCAATCTAGCAAGGCACGCACTTCATGAAACATCCCGAAGTTATCCGCGATCATTAATTTTGCTGTACTCGGTAAAACCATTTGAGATTTGTTAGTAGTAACACTTGAAGTGAAGGCGAGCGATTCTTTATTCTCCGACAACGAACGATCGCCTGACCTTGAACTGTTAGGAACAAATTCATCAGACATTGCGTCTAACCCCACCGTTGTCCCCATCGCGGCCCCAGTAAGTGCGATTGCGTTCTGGGGTTTTCTCTTCCTTGCATTAGACCTTCCTTAAATTTTTTCTCAATGAGTAAATATGTGTGATGTCGCTTTTTGCAAATTGAACAGTTAGAATAGCAGATACTAACCTTATGGTGATTGAGGCAGTTTAAACATAATTGATTATTTTTCACGATCTCAATTCTTACATTAACATGCATTTTTTTAAAAATGGGACAAAAATTTAGATAATGATTCCCGTTCGATTTGCAAATAATACATTTCGAAGTTTAAACTTCTGACATAAACAATTTCGAAATCTTTTGTGGACTGTATTCATTTCGATATTTTGGTGGAATGTTTCTAAACTGCAGGTGTGAAATCACATTAGTTTCGGTTTTACACTTATTTTTTGATGATAAATAAATATCACAGCATCTCGATAACTCTCGTGGTACAAACCAGGATTCGCCCTGCTTTACACCTACGTGTATTTGAAGTTCACGATCTAATGAACTAAATATTTTGTCGGAAACCATTAATTCACACACTCCCTTGAAATCGCTTACTTCTCTTGATTGGCAATAATAATCAAATGCTGCGCTTAATCTCGACGCAAACTGAACGTAGCTTTCGTTTGGAAGATTTTGTGTCCTACGAAAGTTATTTATTACCTCTTGTGAAGTGGATTGAAATTCCTTTAACACAATTTCTTTAAGTTTGTCATAATTACTTAGGTCATCCTCACTCAAATATACCATTAAATTGGTAGCCTTTTCGCCTAAGATATTTAATAAAATTTCTGATTTAAATTTATCCGGAACATTTTTTTGTTTTGAAAGCTCTTTCAAGTGATGAGAAAAAAAGATTATACGACTCTGCACGCGAAGGAACTGGAATGGTTAATGTTTTAATACTTTTAATTAAATTTTCTAAATTGCAATTTGATAACTCAGAATCGCAATATGTTGATGTTTCAATTTTTCGCGGTGTCTCTTTTTCATAATTAGCGAGTTCTAATTGTTTTTCTAACTGAGCTAATTTAATTTTTTCTAATTCTAATTTTGATTCTCTGTCTACTCTGTCCTGCGCTTCCCGTTTTTCGTTGTCTATTTTCTTCTGAATAACTGAGTCAACAACAACTTCAACAACTTCATAATTTGTTTTGTAAACATCACTTTGCTCAATTAACGTTCTTAAATGGACGACATTAACACTCTTAGGAATACTTATATCAAGTTCTTCAGCGACTTTAATTAATTCGCTCTTTTTTAACTTATTTAAGACCGACATAATTATAATTGAGAAGAGAACCTGAGTATTTATAAACTAAAATTATTAAAAACGAACGTATATTCTTAATACCGAAAATATATTTACAAAAACGAAAGTAAAAACACTATTTCAAAATTACCGAAACTGAAAGTTACTCACAGTTACCACTTGGAACCAATACTTGAACTCCTCATCTCCGGCGACTTGACCGATTGTACACGCATGTAGACTTAAAGTATGTATATAGAACGCAATAATAACCTTTTCTTTCAAACACTTTACTAGCGGACGGCGTTCCGTCCTACTCTGATACAAATAAAAACATGAAACTCTTTCAACTCACGAAAGCGCCATCTAGTGGCGTGTACAACTGTGTTAAACATGAAAATTTCTTTATTAATTTTTTGTTTATGTTAAGATCTAAAGTATTTAAGTACTTAGCATAATTTAAGGTATTCCATTCTGAAAACATATTATTAATATTTTGCGAATTATTAAAACATTAATCTGTTTTCATACAGAGCTAAATAATCTTCTCTAAGAAAACGGATTCCAACTTAATGTTCTAAAATGGAATTTCTCTTCATATAATTCTGTCATGTCAAGAATCGTTCTTAATGCAAATTGAAATCGTAGCTCTTATGTATTATTTCAATAAGATAGAACATGTATATGTAATCTTCATTTGAACTGAAACTTATTTCATTAGTTTTTTTCCCCTTTTGCTAGAATAAGCTAAATTTATTCTCACTCAAGTGGATGATGAAGTGGTCAATGAGTCATAACATCCATGTGTTTATACCAGAAGAGAAAATGAAAGACCTACTATCTTGTTATTTTACTTACCCACTTTTTTGTATTTTTATTATTCATTGAATGCTCTAAATTATTTCATAACTCATATTTCATTTTGATGTTTTCTTAGTTGAATGTTTCTGTGCTTTGATTTTCGGCTTTAGTGTGTTAAGAAAGAAATTTAAAAAAATAAATTTTAACTTTTTATCACAAACTGAACTCAATAACAAAAATCAATGGTCTTTCTCACAAAAGGAAAGAAAGAGATGAAATTAGGTTGGGAAATGGGACTCATCGTGGCAGAGGATTCACAAATTTTGGATATAAAACAACTGATTTTAAATTCTGAAAAATAGGAAAAAAATTTAATAAAGAATTTGCTCATGAATATAATTGAAGAACGGCTTGAGAAAAATAAAGAAGCCGAAAAGGTAGCCGAACAGGAAAGAAAGAAACCTGGATTGGAGTCAGAACAGGAAAGAAGATAAGTTTAAATAGATTTTGAGTTACAACAGTTGAAACTACAACTTAAAGCTAAAAAAATGGAGTTCCGCAAGGTAGTGACATTGACATCTCTGAGCAGCAGAAATTAGAATTGAAATAACTGATTCCCAAATTCAACTCGAATGAAGGCGACATGGCTATATTTTTGAAATTATTTGAGAGACAACTGGAATTTTTAAGAGTTCCTCATAGTCAATGAGTAGCTTATCTAATTGGAGCCTTACCGAGTGACATAACCACACTCCTTTCAAGTAAAACAGAAGAAGCATAAGATTGTTCATATATCAAAGAAATTCTTTTGAGGAGATTCAAGCTCTCCGCGGAAAAATTCAGACAATTCTTCCGTCAACATAAGAAAGTTCAAGAGAGCACTTGGAGAGATTATTATTTTGAAATAAAAAGTTATTTCGAAGGATGGCTGAACGAAATGAAAATTGTAAACTTCAACCAATTAATGGACTTAACCATATCTGATCAAATTAAAAGACGTGTACTTCCCGAAGTGAGAGACCATTTCTCAGACGACTGGTCTGAGAGGGTGACACCTTTAGAATTAGCAGACAAATTGGATGTCTATTCCTTCATTCAAAAAACTACTCCTTCAGTAAAGAAGACGGCCCATTCAAGAGAATACCCTTTTAAATCTCACTCTCTGATAGGAAGCTCACCTAACAGCATATTTCACAAAAACAACCAAGCCGATACTACATCACCTTTCAACAGAGGTGATAAATTGAAAACTGATGACTGATCACAGAGATAATCGGTATCGTGTTATGGATGCGATAAGCCAGGTGTTACGAAACGTAGATGACCAAAATACAAATCAACAGCGAATAAGGACTCAGCAATTTTAGCAACATCAGTGTGCATTCATGCTCTTCAACTCCAAATCAAAGTGCGGTGCTGGAGTTAGCTATAAATGGCACATGGGGAACTGTATGCACCGATTCTGGAGCTAGTCACACCATTGCTGGTGAAACCTTATACCTCTTTTTACAGAGAGAGGGAACCAACTTTCAGAAGACTCGACTCTCTATGTCTCTTGCTGACGACCTTAGGTCCCAGGTGGAAGTCTATACAACTAGTGTAATTATCAGATTTGAAGGACTTGTCATCCGTACACCACTAATAGCTTTGCCTTATGCTAAAGGAAACCCAGCACTTTTGGGGTTGGACTTTTCATAAAATGCTGGCATTGTTCTGAACCTGAAACACCACAACCGGTTCTTTAGTGACTCACCCCATCCAACTTATTATTTTGTTAAAGAAGTAACTATCCAAGAAGTCCAAAGCCGACCTAACCTTGAGGAGAACATATGCTTACTGCGCGATGACGAAAGTAAATGTCTAATACTTGAGCAGAGAAATAAACTGGGTGCATTGCTTAAGATGTATGAAACTATAATTGAATCAGGGGAAGAGCCCACTCCCTTCATGGAACTCCGTATCAAAACTAGAGACAGTCTTCCTGTTTTTTGCGCCTCCATATATGTTACCATCAGCAAAGAAAGAATTACTTAATAAAGAACTTGATAAACTTTTGGAACAGAACGTCATAGAATATTGTGAATCCCCATATGCTGCGCCTGTGGTGCTCGTTCCCAAAGCGAACGGGAAAATTCGTCTTTGTATCGATTATAGAGGTCTTAATGCTACGACAGCGGCTGATTCTTATCCATTACCTAGAATAGATTACATACTTCACGAAGCGAAGCATACACCTTTTATGACAACTATATATTAACAATCAGGTTACTACCAGGTGAATATCTGTGTTTCTGGCAGAGACAAAACCACATCTGTATATCCATTTGGAAGTTTTCGCTACCTGCGAATGCATTTTGGCTTGAAAATGTCCTCAGACACATTTCAGAGACTGATAGACAAGTTCTATGGTGGCCTAAGTGACATTTTCTTTCTTACCTCGATGATATTATAATCCAGTCAGAAACCTTTCAAAAACCAACTTGATTATCTCAAAGCTGTATTTCAGAGACTTTTACTATTTAAACTACATGTAAATTGAAGTAAATGTAATTTTCTTGTAATAAAGTGAAATATCTTGTACACTATATCACAAGTTCAGGAGTAGAAGTGGACCTTGGAAAAACCTCTGCTATCGGGGAAATGTTTCCTCCCAAGAATGTAAAGCAGGTGCAGACAATTTCTGAAAACCTATTCATGGTACAGAAAATTTATTCCTATTTTTTAGAGGTAACCAGACCTCTCAGCAATCTCACAAAGAAAAAGTCGAGTTTGGTCTTGGGGTTATGAAGAAGAAAATTCTTTTCAAACTTTGAAACAACTTCCGACCAGTCCTCCCATTTTGAAACAGAGTGATGCCACGAAACTTTACATTCTTCGTACCGATGCTAGTAACCATGTCACAGGGGCTGCCTCTTGAAAGGTAAAAACGAGGAGGAGCATCCTATAGAATATGCATGCTGTTAACTACTTCTGAGAAAAACTACTCCACCACCAAACGGGAAGCTCTTGCCGTTGTTTGGACAACAAATTTCGTGGTAACATTGAGGGCCAAGAAATTACCGTATCATCCGATCACCTACCCCTAAAGTGGCTTCTGACCTTAAAATTACCTTCAAGTAGATTATCGAGGTGGGCCCTACAACTCCAGTCAGTCAACCTGAAAATGGAATATATCCTAGGAAAAGCAAATGTCATAGCAGACTTGTTATCCCGTCCCATTTGTGGACATAAAGAAAAGTTCTGTGAAGTGGGACTATCGACATGCCTAGTCGTCGCACTGCGGACATACGAGAGGAACAACTAAAAGATGAAGACATTAAGAAAATTGTTGAATCTTTTGAAAATCCCGTGAAAGATAAAAATTATACCAACTGGACTAGACGTGGTTATATAATGAATCAAGGACTCTTAAATCGGTATTCCCCTGATTTCGAATCAGAAGAAATCCAGGTAGTGATCCCCTCTCATGAGCGGAACAGGGTTCTTCAAGAGTACCACGACTCCTCAACTGATGGACATTATAGAGTTGATGGAACTTACCATCGAATTTCTCAGAGATATTACTTCCCTGGAAAGCGAAAATATATTCAGGACTATGTTAAAAATTGTTGAGTGCAACAGGTACAAACCGTCAAATCAGAAACCATCTGGTTTGCTGCAGTCTCCAGTGTATGGTCAACGTTTTGAGACCGTTTTTTGAACGCAATATGGCCTTCCCAGGCGCATTATCAGCGACCACGGAGCTCAAATTGCCAGTGTAGTTATGCAGCAGGTGTGCTATCTTCTAGGAATAAATCAGGTGTTCACTTCAGTTTACCACCCACAAACCAATCCAGTAGAATGGCAAAATCGCGATCTAAAACCTCGACTTGCAATCCTAGTTGGAGACCATCACACAAAATGGTCTTAGAAGCTTCCAGCTTTTCGCTGTACAATGAGTACACATAAAAGGGAAACCACCAACCAGACTGCGGCTTTTCTTCAGTTTGGCCGAGAACTTCGGATGACTTATAACATCAATCATGACATTGGGAGTGTCATCCAGAATGATAACTTTCTAGCAGAGATTACTCCATATCTAAAAAGATTCGCCACCCTGACGAAACAAATAAAGGAGCGTGTAGAATCTAAACAAGACTATCGTAAGCAATACGATAAGCCTAGATACAAATTCAGCTTAGGTGACAGGGTTTGGGTTAACTAACATCCTTTAAGTAGCTATACACGACAAAGAACCTCAAAGTTTATGCCACACAGAGGTGGTCCCTATGTTATTCTCTGCCAACGATCTCCTACTACATTTGAGGTGGCCAATCGTGAGGATCTTAATGTTCCTATTGGGGTCTATCATAACTCAGTATTTCTTCCTCATCAAGAACCATCAACTAAGACTCTAACTCCTCTTCGTAAAAGAGCCAGGCCAAGAAAGACTCTTCTTGATTCTTCTCTGAGGCGGCGTCGGAGCCAGAGGGGGCGACTGTAACAGTCCCTGTGACTTTAAAGGGACTGCTAACTCCACCCATGGTGACGTTGACAAAAAGATTTTTTTCCTTCCTCTAGTAATTGTGTTTGTGTATTCGTGTTTTGTGTGAAAATGTATTTTATGTATTTCTTATAAGTATTCCTGTTAGGTCATATATCCGTGTGCTGTGAACCCAAAATTAAAAGGGTTTTAATTAACATAGATGAGAGTATTTTCATTCAAATGCTCAAAATGCATTTCACTCACGCATGTGATGTTACAAATTTAATTTTATAATACTTATAAAATTTAAAGTAACGTTCAGTAAGAGATAAGAATTTAGCAATTATTACTGAATTTCATGTATCGAATCAAATAATAAGGTTGAATGCTATATTAAATAAAAAATTAAATGTTTTTATTCATTAATACTTTTATTTATAAAGTTTAAATATTGAATGTAACGATCAGTTTAAAAAAATAAAAATAGTGCGAGAGAGATTATCATTCCAGAGAAATAGAACGTAAGGGAAACAAAGGAAAAGGAACATTCATCCTTTTCAAAAGATGAATATTTTTATTAGTGAATTTTGAAGGAAGAAGAATTTTTCTTATAAACAGAATCAAATATAAAAATGTTACAGACACAAGAAGAGAAAATAGTATTTAATCTGAAATCAATTAATTTATTGAATGTAAAAATAGATGTAAGCAAGCAAATATGTCATTGTGGTCATTCATAAAAGTGTAGAAAATTAAAAGCTAGATATCGAAACGTTTTCTAAATAAGAGCTCTCAAAAAATAATCAGATGATAATGGAATGGATAATAAGATGGAATCTACATTAAAAATGTATACATAAATAATTGTTCGTTATGTAAAAATATTGCAGTCATAAAACCACCACCAAGCATGATAAAAAGTACAGTTCGCACAAAAAAGTCCTAAGCAAATAATCAATACGTAATAAATAATATAACTCAGCAAACTTAAGCTAAAAAAGTTATATCATTAAGTCAAAAAAAAAAATGTCCAAAATGGAAAAATAAAATCAGTTTTCCTTAGGAATAATAAAATCACCTCAAGGAGTTTCATTAATAGATGATCTCCATTTTAATAATAATCTGAACAATTTTCAATGAACTACAAATTGGCTTCCAAGGAAAGAAAAACTTAGTAGATAGCAAAGCAAAATATATAAATTTTGGACCCAATGGGGGGAAGACTGATTCTCAGCCAAGCACTCATGAAGCACCAACGTCAAATATATTTGGTGCTGATATATATCAGCTCTTCTACAAAATAGACACATATAGGGTGTTTCAAAAATCAAAGGCAAAAATTTAAGGGATGATAGAAAACATCTGAGCAAAGAAATTTCACAAAACAATGCATAGGCGGAGAGCAAGTGCGGAGAACAGCTAGACGGCGCTATAATGGAAAGCATAAAGTGCGAGTTTGCTTACACATCGTTATTTCTACCGTGGATTTCAGGAGGAATGGCACTTAGCTTTTATAACAAATTAAAAATAGTAATTAGCTATTATAACAAATTAAAAATAGTAGTTAGTTATTATAACAAATTAAAAATAGTAATTAACTATTATATGAAGAATTATTACCAAGCAATCAGAAGAGCTTCATGATAAGTGATTTTTAAAGGTATATACATTAGAAACAAAGATGTATAATATATAGCGAATGCAAATAGAAAGCTTTCTTTATTCGGAAATTAAATGAAAAATTATTGAATGTAATAATTTTAGTAATTTCTCTTTAAAATTGTAAATTGCTTTTATTTGCAATCAAATATATTTTTATTTTTTGCATAATTAGTTTTTCAATATTTGATTCAAAAGTCTGATTCCATTTTTATTGACTAAATTAGCAAATGAAAATTATTTGGAAATATCGTTTTAATTTTCATGAATGGTACTATAAGCAACGTTGTGAAAGATGTTCTTTTTTTAAGCATTTTAAAACAATATTACAGTACACAATTATTTTTGAGAATAAGCATGCATACATATTTTAAGAAAACTACAAAAAGAACTTTAGCACATCGACAAACAATTTTATGAAAAGCAACAGTTCTACAGAGATGTTGCTTTAAAAAATATTCTGTGACGTAGTAATTTCAATAACATTGAACATTCATTAGAAGAATTTTTTGGACACCAATTTTGCACGTGCGAAGGTCAGTTCCAAAGAGTTTAAAAACTTAGTCGGGTAGACTAGCCTTTTTAGGTCACAAATACTACTAGCGTACCAATATACTTGAAAAATTCCGAAAATTACGATTACTGTTTCATTTTGTGGTGGTAGGATAGTTTATCGATAGAGCCATGCTCGTTATTGGAAAAAAAATTGTGTCAAGTTTGGAAACACAGCTTGTAAAATGGCTTTCTTGGTATTAACAGTTTTTCTAATAGTTTTCAATCTTTTCTAATTCACTTTTTTCAAAATCATCTGAAAATAGAATTCAACACACCAGTTAATGTTTGTTCTTGTAGTAATTTTACAGCTCTGGTTCTATGTGAATAACCGGAAAGATAATCAGAGCACTCAAACCATGTTGCCAAACCTAAAACTTATTTTTTAAAGAATACTTTTTACGTTGATATTTTCGGAAAAGAATAGCTAATTTGCTTCAAAGTACAAACAAATATTTGTGAAAATATTTTGTAAATAAATATCTAAATACTTTTTGAGAATATTTTGGATATTGTTACATTTATTCCAAAATATTCTCAAGAAAAATAAAGTACCAATATGAAAACAGACTAAAACGTTATATGTGACGCAATTTGCCTCAGAGCTATGCGTATTGAAACCAAAACTCCTCCACTTCTTCAAATGACGTAATATGTAACAGAACAAGACCGAATTAATGAAGTCAAAATCAGCCTAATTGATCATTTAAATTTTAAAAACTTTAAAACAAACGTCGGAAATGCGATTTCGAATTGCTTATTATCAGCACATAGATATATTATGTAGATCCTGCAGCCGTTGTTTAGCGACAAGAAATTAATAGTTAAAAATTTTGCAAATGGGGGGAGGGACTTGCAATAATGTAAATGATAAGGCAAGAGGGCAAAGATTAAAAAAAATATTAATTTTATGTTTACATTCATGTGCGCTCGATGTCCATATCGTGTGAGTACGACAGCGAAAAAATATCCACTTCTACTAATTTTGCACAAGAATGCAAATTTTTTTTAATAAAAACACTAATTTCAAATATTTCATTCACATGTGCTCGAGGTTCATGCCTTGTCAGTCAATAAAGTGCTGAAATCCTATTACTGCATTATCAACGATCGCTCGCAATATATCTGTAGGAATGAGGGAAACAAGGCTGGCGGTTCCGGCTTTCAAAACCACTTCACTATTCACACGTCCTTGATATACCCGATCGTTGAAGAAAGCTCACATCCGAAAATCATAAAGATTCAGATTCGGTTATTTGGGTGATCAGACTGTCTACTTAGGCTGTCCTGTATCACGAAATGTATGCAAGATAAATTGTTCTTCAGGGAAGTCCGTGATGTCCAAACAACTACATTGTCTTCACGACAGACAACCTGTTCATCCAAAAGTTTGCTATACCGTTCCCTGGTGACTATGCACTTAAAAAAACCATTCGGTGTATCCTTCTTGAAGAAATATGTGATAGGCTGCCAATTCCATGCCATGATGTTACATATGGTGAAAGTAACATCAACTGTTACATGGTAAGAAGACCATTTGAACTCAGTGTGAGACAGTTCTGCGTGTTCACCGCACCGTCTAAATGAAAACTAATCTTTTCTGTCCATATAAAATTATAGAATGGCCAGTTTTTATCCACTTGCATCCTCGCCAAGAAAAACAAATAAAAACAAGACTTGCAGAATGATGCATAGATTTCAATTTTTACATGACTTGCGTTTTGTAAAGATAAAATTTAAAAATTTGAGGCAAAATCATACGCGAGGTTAACCAAGGAATGTCCAATTTTCGTGCAACACTGAGTCCATCGATAATGGCGTTTGGAGAACTTACTGGTGATACTACTGTTGCGATTACTTCCACGGTAGCCGGTTTAGTAGTACGTCATCTTCCAGATGCAATACTTAGAGAAACAGTTTCTTCGAACTTTCAAATGATGATTTTAACGGTATTTAAGGACAGGGAGCTTTTCCTTAAATTTGTCATTCACCGAAAATCTCAGTTAGGGACTTAAGCACTGTTATTCTGTTAAAAAATTTTAAGTTTTATGCCTGTATTTTTTTTTTTTTTTTTTCTTGCGGTATAGTCACTGCAGATGAATTTCCTTCTGAATGCAACTATAGATTTTATAGAATAACTACTATTTCTACTTATTTCCATATGACTTTTGCCATCTATCGGCAAGAGATCCAACTTTTATTTTTTATTTTTATTATTATTGTTTTTTGGCTAAGCCACTACTTCATTATCTTTATGACACATATTTAAAGCTACATTCGATCTGTTCTGAAAAACGAAGATATGGACCTTTGATATGGACGCACATTAAAATACCATGCCTCCTGAAATCCAAGGTAGAAATGACAATGCGTAAGAAAAATCGCGCTTTAAGCTTTCCATTACAGTGCCGTCTAGCGGTTCACCATTTGCTCTCCACCTGTTCATTGTGTTGTAAAAACTGCTTATTTAGATGTTTTCTATCTCTCCTTAAATATTTGGTCATGAGTTTCGTAACACTCTGTATAGCATGGAAAACAGAAACAAAGAAAATAGGAGAAATAAATTTTCTTAATTTCTTTGTTCAGCCTTGAAAATATTTATTACTCATTATACATACCAGAGGAAAAATTATTTGTTTTAATCAAGAAAAAATTAGAATACCATGAAAATACCTGTTCACTATTTAATTATACTCAGAAGGACAGAAAAAGATGCCCTGATTTTTAAAAAATAAATACAAAAAAAAAAAATGCCTAGCAATTACATCGAAAAACATGTTTTTCTCAAGTTTTGAAATATTTATCTAGTTACGAAGAGATTGCAGTTGTTATTTTTATTCCTTTCTTCACCACTACCACCCCTGTCTTTGTCTTTTCTTCCCATTGCTTAATAAATACGATGTGTCAAGAAAATTGACACTTTTCCCTTTTTCTTTAATTTTCTTTCACGCCTTATCATTTAGTTTTAGCAGTAGAACTTCAAAAAAAGCTCGTTCATGTAAAATTATTTAATTAAACACTTTTTTATTGAATTTGTGACTTGATAGAAAACTTCTAAGAAATAAAAAGGATAGTAACATTTCAACTATAATAATTCTTTTGCAAATTGAAAATTGATCTTTATAATAATAAAAAAAAAAATTAAAGCTTCTTGATAAAAAGAGCTGTAGTAATTTAAGAAGATATATTGATCACTTTTTTAAACGCCTTGCACAAAACGCGATCTTATTCATTTCTAAAAAAAATATAAATTATTTAGAGTTGAAGAAATCCTATCCATGTAACAAGAAAGTTTATTCCAGTCTGGATGTAGAATAATACAACTTTAAAATACTATATTGTCAAATTAAATATTGGTGCAATCAATTATTTTGTTTCGAATAAATATTTTTATTATTAAATGATAATATTCATAACATAAATAACTTCAGGACAAAAATTGCTCAATAAAAAACAGTCTAAAATAATTCGAGATAAAAACCAACGTTTTTATATGGTGACAAAGTTTATTAAAAGAAATTATAGAAATATTAGTTAAAACTGGTCGCAAATATCTAAATATTGCATTGTTAGACAAGTAAGAATGGTTCCCAAAATTTCAGAGTTCTAGCTTGATGGGAAGTTGGTTAAATTAGCAATAGAAAATTTGATGACACACACACCAAGTCAAATACATAAAAACGTTACAACTAACTAAAATTAATTAATTAATCCGGTAAATTAAATGGTTGGAATGCAGTTAAACCTAACCACCCTTAGCACAAGAATTATTTGGTGGTATTTTGCCAAATGTGGCTACCCTGGTCCGTTTTACGGACTTAACCTTAAGCCAAAAAATCGCCAAGTTTGGTGCCAATTTTTGAAATCGGGCCAAATGGTTGGGCTAAACTGCATTATTAAAGAAAATAATAGTTAAAACTTGCTGCAAATGTCTAAATATAGCATTGTTAGGCGAATAAGAACGATTCCCAAAGTTTCAGAGCTCTGTCTCTCTCTCTCTCTCTCTATATATATATATATAGAGAGAGAGAGAGAGAGAGAGAGAGTAATCAATTTAAAAGAGTACCCGCTTGTTTTTTGCTATCCACATCTATAATATATGTAGCAAGACTTTCAACACATCATTATTTATTTAATATGTCTATATTTAATATGAGGATATCGGGTTTTTCCCTAAATGCGAAAACTCGTTTTTTAAACATGAATTCGCTGGAACGTCATTAGTCATTTTTAATCCAATTGTGCGCAAATGATTTGAGTAAATCGTCTGCTTCTTTCAACTTTTTTTTTTTTTTTTTTTTTTATTTTTAATTTTGAAAGCCTACAATAGATTGTGAATGTATGTAATAAAATCGTTTGCATAAACTAATTCTTTGATTTAGTGAAAATAATTCGTTATTCTGTGAAAGAGCTTGTTTTTCTTTACGATAATTACGTTATGCCTAAATCATTGGGTGGGGGGATGGAAACATCGGAGAACTTCATTTAAAGTTTGCATTAAGACCAATATCTTCAAAACGCTGCATCTTTAAAATTGTTAAAAGATTTCGGTCAACGGAAAATGTCGTGGATGTGGATTAACAGGGAATTCGAGCTGTGTTAACACCGGCTAAACTCGATAACAACAAAATTTCCTTGATACAAATCCCAGGTAAATCCATGCAAAAATTGCATTAGGAGCAAGGTATACTCTATGGATCAGCGGATTAGGCTGTGAGACACTATTTGAAATTGTACCCGTATCCTTTACAGTCTGTGCAGTTGTCCAAGTGACCGAGGAAAAGGATTGCATTTTTGTGTTTGGTTTCGCCGATTTATTCGCAACAACATTCAAAAGCTTAATAATGTTTACTTATTAGATGAAGCTTGGTTCCACCTGAATGGCTATTTAAATAGCCAAATTTTCCGCCTATGGAGTCCCCATGAGCTAAGGGAATCATCTTTACAGAGCCAAAAGATTGGTGTGTGGTGTGCGCTCTCAAGGCGAAAAGTGATAGAACCAATTTTTTTTACCCATACATTCAATTCCGAAGTATACCTGGATACAATTTAAACAATTATTGCTTCACTGGAAATACGGGACCGTTACTGCTGGTTTCAGCAAGACGGAGTCACTCCACACACGTCAAACCTAAATCTAACAGTGGAAGTGCTAAAGGAATTCTTTGACGATCGTTTGATTTCAATAGGCCTCTGGCCACCAAGGTCACTAGAATCGCCCCGTTAAATTCTTTGTGCGGTTATCTCAAAGATAGGGTTTTCCAGAGAAGTCCTGTAAACATCGATGAATCAAAACAAATCATAACTGAAGAAATCTCGTCAGTAACACCAACAATGTTGCGAAGTGTGTCAAAAAGTTTGATTCGACGTATTCATGTTTGCATTCAACATGGTGGAGAACATTCTCAACATTTGCTGTAAGGAATGATGATGTAAAAAATTTGAATTAAATAATGTTTGTCAAAAATAAAATTAACACAGGATTAAGTAACATTGTGCATCTCCATTTCTGTTTTACCAAACAAATAAAGATGTAACAGCTCAACAGTATTGCAAATTGTCTCCCACACCTGAACAAGGTTCTAACAATTATACTTCAAAGTTAGAATAGTTGCCACATCCGTCAGATTTAAGGGTAATAAAAAAACTAACGGGCCCTCTTTTAAATTTATCACCCTGTATGTATGTGTGTGTGTGATGATTAAAGATAAATTTGTAATAATTTCACTGAAAAAAATAATTTAATATCCTAATTTTCCTGTTCTCTAACTCAATAATAAAGAGTCCATTCCTATTTTCTGATCCAATTCCAAATTATCCTTTTATTTATTAAATCACGCGCTCATAAAATCTGTTGAATAGTCTTTATCATAGACGTAAATCTATCGAATATAATCCTTACTAGACTGATAGACGTCAGGGAAATTTCCCAGAATCCCTTCACATTATACCATTTGAGTACCCACGTGATCGGTAACAATCCCTGTCTTAAAATCAGTTGCCAGGTAAAATTCTCACTCTTCTGCTCTGTTCTACGCTCTTTTGATGTAATTGTACGGTGGAGTTGCATCTCCTGCCTTATGGACACTTGTTGTTTCTCTCTCTCAGCTAAAATGAGTAAACAATCTTAAGTGATAAAAGGATTGTTCATTACAATCATGCATTTGGAATGCATTATTTTTATTTTACAGTAATATTTAAATTCTTTATAAATAAGCCTGCATGACTCAAACCTGCGTGGGGAAACTCAAATGGATTTCAAATAAATCTTCGGTGATCATGAAAACAAGTTTATGTTTGTCTTTCTCGTGAAGGGCTATGTACCAGAAACCAGATGTAAGGTTCAGAATTGAGAAAATTTTAGCATGGGTTAATTTGTCTAATAAAGTATCTATTCTTGTCAAAGGTTCAGCATCCATTTTACATCAAACATTCACTTTGCAATAATCAATGCATAGCCTACTTTTTCTACTTTCACCTCTTTTATAGTCTAAAATATTTAATAATAAAATCGTCATGAGTTAAAAAACGATATTCCACAGCAACGAGCCTTTAAACATACGATGGCACATTCTCGCAAATTCAAAATAAAAAATTTGATTGCATACATTAAATAAACTACTACTACTAAAATTAGATGGCAATCGAGCGCCAGCGAGATTGCCGCTTCTGCTCAGTGTATCATATGGTAAAAATTTAACAAGAACAATTAGAGATTTAAGAATTTGAATTTAAGAAATAAAAGTTAAAAAAGAAAAAATAAGAAAAAAAAAAAGGAATTGAAATGGGTAGAAATTAGCCGTGGTTAGAACAATTAGATGGAGTCTAGCTATGGGGCTTAGTATAAATGTTTACAGTAAAATCTGCAGCCATTCCATAACCTCCACAGGATTGTGTGGGGGAGATAAACAATGCTTTATCGGCTATCAGCGAACCTTTGTCAGCAAAGCTTTAGCACTTATTGATAAAATGAATATACGGCGGTTTGAGAGGTTGAGACCATTTCGTAGTTTTGTAGGCGAAATTTTGTTTTAGGTTTACTTCTGTAAATATTGTTTGTGCTCTGATGAAGGGATTTTGGTGATTTTCAATAGTTAGAAAGATATTTCGAGAAAGTTTAGTGATGAAATTCTCAATTTTTTCTATTTTCAGGTCATTGTGGATGACAGAGTTCCTGATGTACCATGGAGCTTTTGTCATAATTCGAAGAATTTTGTTTTGTAGGGTTTGAATATGTTTCAGATTGGTCGGGGGGGCAGCTCCCCAGACTGGGGAGGCGTAGATGATAACTGGGCGCAAAATCTGCTTGTAGAGTAAAACTTTGTTTTTGAGAGAAAGTGATGAGTGCGGTCCAATTAAAGAGATGCAGAGATGTATTTTATTCCAGAATTTATCTTTTAGATGTTTAATATGTTTGGAGTAAGTTAATCTTTGATCAAGGTGCAGACCCACATATTTAACCACCAATACCCAACTGAGTTCTTCGTCGAAGAGATTAAGGTTGTGTGGGGGGTTTTGTCTGTCTTTGTGAAATGGTATTGCCTGTGATTTTTCGACACTTATTGCTATTCTCCAGTGAGTAAGCCATTCCTCGAGGGTGTGTAGGTAATTTGCATAGTTTTTAGTGTTAGTTTGATGTTGTAGCCCTGGGCTAACACCGCAGAATCATTTGCAAAAAGGCATGGGCTAACACTGGGGTGGTGTGGGAAGTCATGCGTGTACAAATGAGGCGAGAGGACCCCTCATTGTGGGGTGCCCGCATGAATCCTGCCCAGGGTAGAGTGCTGCTTGTTGACCCTGACACTGAAAGTTCTATTTTTTAAAAAGTGGTAGATGATTTTGATAATGCAGTTTGGAAAATTTAGCTTTATTAATTTAAAAATAAGTCCGTCATGCCATATTTTATCAAAGGCTCTTCTAATTTAACATCTAAGAAGACCCCGATGGTATGACGTTTTAGGACGAACCCTTCGTTGATGATGTTGGTGACCCTTATGAGTTGATGTGTTGTTGAGTGATCCTCCCTAAAACCGCATTGCTCCGGGGGGAGTCTAAATTTTGGTTGTTAAGGAACTTCTGCACAATGTTTTCTACTCGTTCGATAGTTTCAATATCGTATGGATCACTATTTTCTGTGAAGGTGTCTTCGAGGATGTATTTGAAGACTTCTGCCTTCTCGTTGTCAGTGTATACAATTCCTTGATGACCATGAAGAGGAGGAATTTCAAATGTTCTTCTTGATAATTTTCTTTGCATGTTGTACAGAGAGTTGTCCTCAGGGTTTAAATTTTTAAGTAGGTTGCTCCAAGATTTATTTTTGTGGTTATTGATTAACTCCTTGATTTGTCTTTGAAGGGCATTCATTTCCCTTTTGTAGATTGGATCTCTTGTTGATTGGTATCTTTAGCGAAATCTATTTTTAATTTTGATAAGCTCTCTGATGTTTGGAGGGAGCCTGAGATGAGGAGTAGAAATAGTTTTTGTAACACTTGCAGCCTTGATTGCTTGAGTGACTTTAATATTAAAATTTTTGATGGCTTCTTCGATATTATTTGCATCAATTTTGGGATTACCTTCCATATTCCTAAAAATGTCTTCTTGGAATTTAATCCAATTAGTACTTTTCATGGTTCTGAAAATGGGAGGGAGGGAGTTGTTGAGGAGAAGATCAATGATTACCGGGTTATGGTCACTGCTAAATTCATTAATGGAATCAATATTATCAAGTACAAGATTTCTTGGGAATGCAATATCAAGAACTGTTTTATTTGGATTATTGTTTGCAAAATGGGTCGGAGCAATGGGTGCAAATATTTCTATGTAATTATTCAGTGCCCAATCGTAGAGGATTTTACCGTTTCTGTTGGACGGTCCCACGTTCCAACTAAATGTTTGGCGTTGAAGTCCCCGAAGAGAATGGCTTTGTTGTTGTTTAGGAAAAAAGTGTCGAGCTAATGGCGCCGTGTGGAGGTCCGTAGATGCATGCAACGGAGATAGTGCTATTGTCGTTAAGACGCAAATTGATGGTAGTGTTTTCGAGAGTGTTGGTGGTGTTATCACAAGTATAATGATTTATGGAATTTTTAATGAATATGGCTGTTCCCCCCCCCCCGATGTGTTAATCTGTCATTTCTATGGCATGTGTAATTAGTTATTTTAATGTTGTCAGAAGGTCTGAGGTGAGTTTCTTGGATCCCGATAATATCGGGATCGTGCTCAGCAACCGAATTCTTAAGCTCGTCGAATTTCCCTTTAACTCCGGTAGCGTTCCAGCTAAAAATTCTCAGACTTCTTATGTTACTATTGTGTTTACCCATTAAATGTAGGTTGTATTTGGCTCTGAAGAATTTGGAACATACTGCTCATTTTTGCCATCAATTGCAGACTTTTGAAGCATTATGGTCGATTGGTTTTGGGAGTTTGTGTTTCCTGGGTTTTGAATTGTTTGTTTATTGTTTTGGGTTGCTTGTAATTTTTTCCTCTCTTCCCAGACATTTTTGACTGGTTTTAGTTTGTAATTTTGAGGGTTATTTGGGCAACCGGAATAGTTTGCAGGATGTGACCCTTCGCAGAGCACACATTTGGGCAGAATTTTGGAAGATTTTTGGCAGTCTTTAGTTAGATGTTTTTCACCACATTTTAGGCATTTAGGTTCTCTATTACAGAACCTACTGTGGTGATAGAACTGCTGGCATCTGTAGCACTGAGGTGTCATAGTATTTTTTTTCAGGGATTCAATTTTGACTCTGAAGTAGCCTATATGCTCGATATTGTAAATGTCTTGGTTAACTGGAATTTTATTAAGTACGACTAGGAAGAGAAGCATGTTTGTGCGTCGACTTTTTAGCAGGCTGATGTGTTCTGGGATGGGTCCCTGGTTTTTCTATTTCTTCAGTTATTTCTTCTTGGTTATAGTCAATTGGCAGACCTCGAATTATGACTTTCAGTTGTTTCTGGTTCTGCATTTCAAATGTATGTGATTTTAGTTTTTTAACGGAGATAAAATTTTGTATTTTTCGGTGTGCGTCGATTGATTCGGGAAAAACTTTAAGTTTTCCGTTTGTCATTCTAGCCTGTATTTTTGCGCCAACAATAGCTTTAATCTCGTCCAAAAGGGCTGGCGTGTTTAGTGATTCGTCAATCATTATTGGTGGAACTCTTTTTTGTTTTTTTTCGACAAGTGTTGGTTCGTCAGTTTCCTCACCGGTTTTCATTAGTTGGGGAAATAACCTTTTCATTTTGAATTTCGAGAAATTCTACAATTTCTAATGTTCTAGTTTTTTCCTCAACTTCTAAGGCTGAAAATTTATTTGTAAGTTCGACAGGAGTTTGTAAAGCGAATTTATCATCTGTTTCACTCTTTTTTTTCCCTTGCGTTTTTTGAGGGGAGATTTTTGTTCTTTTAATTTTATTAATTTTAGTGGTGGCTGTTTTTTGAATTTCAGAATTTGTTGTTACTAATTTTTCAGAATTTGTTGTTACCAATTTTTTGAGTGCGACAAGGCGTTCTTTTAGAATTTGTACTTCGTCCTCTTTGGATTTAATATGCTGTTGCATATCTCTAAAACTGATTTTGTTAAGCTTTTTAGAGCATTTAAGGGCCAATCCTATAATCAGAGCCTTTTTAATTAAATAGTCCGAATTTTTTATATTAACTTCACAAATTTCAGAAATTAAGTTATCGAGAGATTCGCTCATATTAGAGCATTCGTCATATTGCGTTACATTATCAATAGCAATGTTAATTTCACTGACATTAAATTCGCAAACGCGCAATAAAACTTCACTTACCTCCTTTTCTTTGGAGTTCATTTCTTCGTCAGAATTGTCTGGTTCCATGCTGGTATCCAAATTAGTTGTAAAATCCAAGGTAATCCAAATTTGATATCTTTACGCACGTACAAGCACGCTCTAGCACAAGTAGAGATTATTCTACTTAAAAAAATAAATAAACGTTTAAACCCAATAAAAAAGGGTTGGTAATAATCACTGTGGAATATACTGCAGCAAAGTTTCTCTGGTAAATCCACTGGTAATCCACAAAATGTCGAAGGAGAGCGATTCGAAAAAAATGTTCATTCGAGCGTCGCCGCCGATGTTAAAAAATAGAGCCGCTGCTTAGCGTCAGCCCGCGGCCGGAGAAAGAGCACTCGTCGTAGAATATACGAAGAACAGTTGTTCTTTCCAAATTCTTTAAGAATGCAGCAGCATAAGAAAATATCACGATGAACGTAACGAAAAAGTATCAAAAGAGCAACGACCTCGCCCTTTCCGTAAAAATAATGCTGTAATTATCTTCTTTTTTTTGTGGAGTTATTTTCCAATGATTTTAGATTTATTCGTATATTTTGACAATTTTCAACCGTATTCCAAGTTTCAAATTCGCCATTTTTTGAATTAAATAAAGATTTAAAATTCTCAAGAAAGCGTAGTGGTGAGTGGGGTGCCATCTCAAATATAGACCACGTCAACTGGCTGTGTTTCAAAACTATAAGGCAGATCTTTGAATTATGTATAATACTTGATTTTATAAATATAAAGGATTTGCATATTGCCGATCTCAAATGTTGTTAGTTAAATATTTCTTAAAACCTTATTTTTTTATTATATAAAACTTATGTTATTTAAGTACTTTTCCATTTCACCGCAGCAAATCTCGCCAAGCAGACTTTATTGGCGACAACACACAGTCTACACATATTCCGTTGGCTCCGATTGAATAATTTTTGGTGACTTTATCGCTTGCGCTGGCGAAATGGAAAAGTACAGTTATTTATTTATTTTATTGCATATGTTATGTTATTACTGTTATTATTTACGTTATTTTTATTGCATAAATCTCTTAGTTTAAAATATATATTTCCATTATCTTAGTTTTGAATTGTTGTAGCTAAAGTAATATATTTGAATATTATTTAAATCGTCTTAAAAAGAATTTTCAGAAATTTTTTATGCATGTGTTTTAAAATTGGCAGCAGACAGATTATCGGAATTCAGTAAATAACTCAACTGAAGGAAATATGTATTATGAAAAATACTGAGTTATTCTGAAACTGTGTTTTAGTTAGATAAAATTCAAATGATCGTTTTGATTTGAAAATTTGCGTTTAACTTTCACTTAAAAGATATTTTCAAATATTCATGAGACTGCAAAACTTTTCTTACGTCTTTCGAATACAAATAATATTAAATTATTGATCTAAAGTGATTTTTTTCGTTAAGCGATAACTGAACTTCTTGCACTAAACTAAAGCTGAAAAACAGTGAAGCATGTCGAATTTTTGTCATAACCCAGAAAATGCTTTAAAAAGAGCGAATGCACTCATAGTTTTGGGAAAACAAGATGAAGCAATCAATTGCTTATATGATGCTCTTAAAAATCGAAAAAATAGGATGTTAAAACATACACACGAACCTATAATTAATAAACTTTTGGAAATTTGTGTTGAACGGAGATTTTCGGGACTTGCTAAAGATGGATTATATTTATATCGAAATATTTGCCAAAGTGTTAATGTAAAATCTTGGGAAGATGCCGTAAAAAAACTAATATTTCTTGTTGAGAATAAAATTAAATCATGCATGGAAGAATTACAGATGCCTTTAACAGATACCACTTTTTTAGATAGAACAGTAACACCTGAAAGTTTAATGAAAATGTCGAGTAAAGATGAGGCAGATATTAACTTTAATCAAATAATTGTACTACTATGGATTAAATTCATGTGGGAATGTTATCGGATTTGCTTGGAACTTCTTAGAAATTCTCAATCGGAAAAAATATACCATTATATTGTTCAAAATGCTTTTAAATTTTGCTTGAAGTATTGCCGTAAAACTGAGTTTCGGAAACTTTGCAATTTATTACGGATACATATAGGCTATTTTCAGAAGCGTTGTTCTCAACTTTTTACAAGCATTTGCGATTCAGAAGTAAGTGCTTTATATTTAGAAACCGGAATACTTGAATTAGACACAGCACTTGAACTTGAACTTTGGTTCGAAGCTTTTAAAGCTTCTGAAGACATTCATTTATTAATTAATTTTTCGAAGAAACCAAATTCTAAAGCAATCGCGATTTACTACGAAAAACTGTCACAGGTATTTTTTAAAGCAAATGATTTTTTATATCATGCAGCTGCTCTACTTCGTTTCTTCCTACTCTCCAGAGATGTTAAAAAAAATTTCTCTTCCGAAATATCAGCTCTATCTTCTAGAGTCATCTTAGCTATTCTATCAACTCCGTTTGCTGCTAACAATCCGATAATAGATCTAGTGGCAGAGAATGATTTATCAATAATTGAAAAGAAACATCGTTTGCTGTCCTCGTTATTAAATTTTCCTGTCAAGCCAACTCGAAAAACTTTAATAAAAGAAATAAAGCGTTATAACATACTGCAGACATCTCCTCCACAAATTCAGAACTTATTTCATCTGCTAGAAAATAAAGTTGATCCTTTGAAGATGAATACATCGCTCCATCATTTTAAAAATGCTTTAAATGAAATTGATAACTCAGAAGCTTTAAATCAATACCTTACCCCATTGTTTACTGTATCAACTGTACGCTTATTATCACAGTTGTCAAAGATTTATGAAACTATAACATTGAATAAATTAATGTCTTTAGTACCTTTTGTAGATCAATATTATGTTGAAAGGTTGATAGTTGATTCTGCTCGAAGATACAATATTCCTGTTAGAATAGATCACACGTATCAGTGTTTGCGATTTAATAATGGTTTAAATTTATTTTGGAATAAAAATTTTCTAGATGGTCCTGAAATGGAACAACTTCTTGAAAATCATGATGTAAACTACTTATCTCAACTTCACTCATCGCTAAATAAAATCAATAAATCCATCAGACCAGATTATTTCAAATTAAAATACGATGCAACACTCATCGATATAAAAGAACAATACTTAATAATGCAAAATGCAGATCGTAGGCGTATTTTAGAACGCAAGAAAATGATTGAAAAGCACAAAGAAATGCTTGAAAGCGTACGCCTTAAAAAAGAGGAAGAACAAAAAAAGTTGCTAATCGAGAAGCAACTAAAACATGAAGCTTCTGAAAGAGAAAGATTATTAAAAGAAGCCAAAGAAAGAGCTTATCAGAAACGAATTCTTCAAGAAGAAGAAATCAAACGACAAGTGCTCCATGAAAAAATGGAAAATTTAAAAAAAACAGAACTAGGACAGATAATTGAAAAGTTGGAAATAAATGAGCTAACACAAATAAATCTAGAAAGCTTGTTTTCTAAACATATTGAATATGTCAAACGTGAGAAAAAAGAGTTTCTTCGCAGATTACGCAAGCAAGAAAGAACAATTTTTCACATGGAACGAGGTAAAAGAATTGAAGAAATACCGTTACTGAAACAAGAGTATGAAGAAGAAAAAGTTAAAAGTCGCGAAAGGTGGGAACATGATGAAAAATGTAAAATTCAGAAATTTTGTGAAGAACGCTCTTATTTTCTGCATAACAGAGACAGAATGTTGGCAATGAAAAATGACTTAGCAGGATTTATAAAAAACGTCAAAGAGCGCTCGAGTTTGGAATATGAGCAAGCCGTCAAGAAGTTTTCTCAAGATTTAGAAAGGGAAAGAGAGAAGCGTTTATTGGAAAGAGCAGAACAAAGAAAAGCTCTGCGGCGAAATGCATGGTTAGAAAACCAAAAACTACTGTCTAAAAAGAAAACAGAACGAATGATATTAAACAAAACGCAAGAAGCAATGAATAATTCAAAAACAATTAGAGAAAATTCTCCTACTAAGTTTTCAGTACATGAATATTCTCAAGAGTCCCAAAGTAAACTTAATCGTTCGTCTGTTTATATTGCACATCAAAGCAAATTAACCAAATCACGTTTAAACAGTGAATCAAAATCATCATCTAAATATACCAATAATAGAACCAATGCGTTTAATAATCAATCGGCGAAAGATAATACCCTTCAAAAACCTATATCTTGCAAAAGTAATGATGGTTCAATACAAAATATTCAACCAAGATATCAAATTTTGAAACGGGACGAAATTCCGTTAACTAATAATAAAACATTAAAAGAATATTCTTGTCAAAAACATTCCAATTCAAGTACCGACATCGTTGACTTGAACAAATATAACTATAATGATTCAAACTACTCAAGACTTATGACTGTACCTTTTAAACAAAATATCGTGTCAGGCAGTTGTCCTACAGGAACTACGTCAATGTTTAACTTAAAACAAAATTCTAAGAGTCTGAGCAGCCAAGAATATTTTCAGTCGCAATCGCCAGTAAATAAAGATTTTTCTGCAGATTCAATAAGTCAGAAGGAATCTAAATTTGAACATCATATTACAGATCGAACTCCTAAAAACGGTTCTGACGAAAAGAGTCAAAATGACTTTGATAAGAAACACAAGTACGACATAAGACGATCATGTACTCCTTGGGCCAAATTAAACCGTAAAGACAATCCAAATAATGAAACTTGATTTTGAAGATAAAATATTTTATTTAATTTCATAAAAACAAAACATTTGTTTCTTGTTCTGTTGAAATTGTTATGCCACGGGAAATGAAATATTGAAGAGAAGAAAAAAAATTAAAGTTGTGGATTCTTGATAAATTTTCATCCCGTTTCTGTGCGCAAATTTTTATTTTGCATTATTTTTTGAATCTAAATTGGATAATATATATATATATATATATATATAAAAGTTGCAATTTTAGAGCTCGCTGTTCAATCGCTAGTTAAAATATTTTGATCGCTATAAAATTGTTTACATTCTGAAATGAAAACTATATGGCTATTAAATAAAATTAATATTCCATATAATAAATTTAGCTTGTTTTTTCTTTTAAATAGTATAGATAATAGTAAATAGATAATATTTATGCAATTTTGTGTGTACTTCAATTAATGTTTATATTAAATAAGACAAGGAATTGTACTCTTTATGGGAAATTTTTTCAATAAATATAGGTTGACAGGCTTTACTGGAGCTCCTGAGCCAACGACTCTAAATCTCCATATCAGAGCAGTTAGGGATGCTTGACTTTGGCTTTTTCCAGCCCAGAATTGCATAAAAGATATTTTGGATGGCTTTATAGTGTAAAATTAATTTATCAGAGTGATTTAAAATTTAAAAGGATGAAAAAATTAAGTGAAAGAAAGTTTTTAAAGTATTTGATTTAACCTTTTTTTTTTTTTTTTTTTTTTTCCTTTTTTCGGAGAAAGGGTAGGTGAAGGTGAGGGGGTGAAAGCAGTTTACCTTCAATAAATAATTACTTTCAATGAAAAAATATATTTGTAAGATGAACGCATGCGCGTGCACGCTCTTGTTAAAATGTATCACGCAATATTTCTTTGTTTTATCACTTTATCATAAATTATCGGTGCCTTAGGACTCCGATATGAAAGCCGTTGGGTGTCAATCGCGAAGAGGCTATTGGGCTTCTGTTTTAATGCCAGTTATGGAAGTCGTTTTAGATCCATTAAAAGGTATTCATTTGTGTAACAGTACTTTAATACTTGTCGTAAGTTACACATGGACAACAGTTATATGTATAATTCCAAAATATACATAGAAAATAAAGGGACGCAGTGTCACAACATGTTTACTCTCCCAATCCTTGGCCTCCACTGAAGAGTCCCACCTTTTTAGAAGACACTTTTGCTGCTCGAACGATCAAATAATAAATAAGTTTTAAATACAAATCCCCGCCGTTAATCGTATAGCTCCAATTTTTTGGGATAATTCTCTAATGTGGAAAAATCTTAAGCATATTCTCGCAAAAAAAAATTTAATTTATTTTTGAGGATATTTTTCGAAAATCCCGTTTTTCATCATTTTTTCATATTTTCCAGTAGACACACAACAGTTTTCCCTGAAACCTTTTTCTATTCAAAAGATACGCATTTTAATGAGTTTTTTTTAACGCAATTCTATTTTTAAAAAATAGCTTAAAAAACAACAGAATCAAATTAGTTTTTGTTCAAAGCTAAATCTATTAACGAAAGGAAAGTGAATGTGCGTGCGATGTAGGACAGAAATTGGAGAGGTGTGAAACTGTAGATTATGATAATGTGCATCTTGAAGAGATTTCTGGAAATTCGCCTTAGGTTTTCTTTAAAAAAATTTACTGTTGAATGGACCAATGTAAAAGATTTTGCCTTCATTGCACATAACTTTGACACAAATTATGTCACATGATGTCACGGTCTTTAGTTGCTCCCGACGCAATTTTGAAGGTCATTATATTTATACGTTTGTTTGTTCTTTTTGAAATCTTTGTCGCAGATTGCAGTTTTTTGAAAATGGTTCTTTTTGTTCATTTTTCATTTTAATTATTTGTTGCAGAATTACTATTCTGTTTCAAATGAATATTTTAATAATGATATCCAAAGAGCTATTTAATTATCTTCCTAATATTAAACAATATTTTCAACAAAGCGCTACAATTTTTACTATAGCACCTGTGATATTGATAATTTGTATTTTCGAAGCATCCCTGCTTATTCCTCAAATCCCAAAATTAAACATCCTCGAAATAGTCTTTAAAGTCTAATATGTCACAGTTCGTGTTTTCTACTTGTTTTACTCTTCCTCAGCCAAATCCAATACAGAGGATTAATCATCAAAGTTCCAAATTTTTTACTTGGGTTCATTTCCTCAACTCATTGTTGATCATCTTTGTATATATATTTTTTAGCTAATTTCGAGGGGGGGCGTTAATTAAAAGCTTTTTTTTAAAACATAAATTCTATAATTATTTATTTCTTAAGAATTGTCTGTATTTATTTATTTACTTATTTTTGAAAACTTTTCTTAATAATACGGGATCTATGATCTACCAATCTAACATCGGAAGACAGCCATGATGCTCCCAGAGTTCCGTCTAGCACTCGGAGAGAGAGATCCAGAAGAGTTAGAAGAGACGTTGAGAGAGAGGGATCGAGACGCTGAACAAGACGGTTCAGGGAAATTGTGCTGGACGTTATATCTATGATTACGCGAGATTAATCAGTTTGTTTTGTGTTTTAATGTTCTGTCCTACGTTAGCAAATAAACTGTGTGCGTGTAATAAGTAGACATTACTTTGAATCTGTACACACACCACAATAATGCTAATCGATTTTTTTTTTTTTTTTTTGTATATTTAGCAGCCTAGCTTTCTGACGAGATCACGATTCTTTTTTACAATCAGAAAAATCTAAAAAAAATTTTAAAAGAAGACTAAAGGGTGTAAATTAATTAGCCGATTTTTAACAAATGTTAGAAAATAGCACTGAAAAAATCAATTTCTGATTTTTTTAAAAATTTTAAATTGTTCCGTCCAGAACTATAGCGATTCAAACAACATAGAATCCGTACGGTGTACAGAAATGGTTCTCAAACCTTTTGAAGTATGGAAATTAAAATGCTTCAAATTAATGCAGACATACTATACATAAATTTTTGAGGAATATAAAAATTAAATCAAATATTACAGAAAAAAATACGATAAATAATGAAACCTACCAAAAGCTTATTCATTCTGGTGTTTATGAGAAGCACTTGAGCCTGATGTATCCTAGACATGTCTTCAATGTCTGGTCTTATATCTCTTCAATACATTGTTTTCCTCTCTTTTTACACTTAATTGTGATGAGAGTAGAAAATCAGTTTTGCAATTTCAAAACTTCTTTCGAAAGACCTCTTCTGCTGAGTGTCATCACTAAACGTTGACTGCCACTAATTTGTTTTCCTTCAGCACAGCTTACAGCAGAGAAAAGATTTTTTTTACTTCGTTTCTAGATTATAACAGAGATAAAAACATTCAAAAACATTCCAATGCATAGATACAATTGCTTCCAAAGATAAAAGCTCACATATCTGCCTAATAAGTGCATGCTACATGTGTGTGCATGCCCCCTTCTCATTCTCTCCTTTTTGCAAAAAGCTGGTCCAATACATCTCCTTATGCAATTCTTCTATAACTGAAAAATGTAAGGCTGAAATCCTGGTTGAAATAAAAGAAAAAGTAATTACCTCGTTTGGGTCAGTTAGGACCCCCATGGCAGTTCTAGGTATACAGATATATAAATAAAAAAAATATATTCCTTGGAATTCAACTATTCGTCTTAAGGTATTAGACTGAATATTTAGGAAAAGTCAAAAAAATTATAAAGCTTAATTTTGAAATACAACAGTGAATCGAGCAAAAACTCACATCTCGGGTCACAGATGACCTGCCTCTGTAATTTTTTTGTGTTTAATACAGTTTCCATCTGAACAAAAAAATTTTATCTAAAACTTCTCTTAATTTTTCCCAATGTATTTGCCGTCAAAATGTTCCTATTAAGAAAGCAATGAATTATGATAACATTCTCATTTTGTTTTTTACAGAAATTGTAAAGCCGTTTACTCTACCTACCAAGGGAGGGCTCCATCTGTAAGAATGATTACAAATGATTTCCTTATTAATTACCTTTTATCTAGATAGCTATTCAAAATGTTAAAAAATATCCTCGCCTTTTGTCCATGTACTAAATGATTTGCAAAAAGGAAACTGATTTACTATTTAATCTTCGTCAATTAAGCTGACGAATGCTAAGCGTTACGCCTTGTTGGTTTATCTGTCACTCACTTACTTGCAATGCAAAATGTGAATAATGAAGTTTATTACAGCAATTTTTTTTCTCAATATTAGAAAGCATTTCTATCTTACGTTTGTGAACTGTATCGTTAGACAGAGGAATCTTGCTTATTTTCACTGATACTTCATTTCCTAAAATTGCCATGACCGTTTTTTGAATGCAGGCAAAATAACTCATCAAAAGCTTTCATATTTTTAAAAAAAAAAAAGCTCATATAAAAAGCTCATATTTTTTATATAAAAATATGAGCTTTCATATTTTTGGCTATCAGTTTTGAGATTTGATAAGAGCAGCAATTTAAACTTTATTAGAAACAGCCATTATACTTTTAAATGAATACGTTGCTTGTGTTTGCGGTCCAGGTAATCTCTTGAAAATTCTTGCTGATTTATCTTGTAAATAAAAGTGTATATAATTTTAAAATGCTTACTCAATATACCAGGAAGTAATAATTCCTTTGCCATTTTACAATCACATACCAAACGTAGCTGCAAAGGGTGATCTTCACTTTTTAGTTCAAGGGAAACCAAAGCTTAAATAATTTTCATTATATTTGTAAATAGGCTGTAATTTTTCTTTCTTACTCATACTTAACTTTGTTCCTTTGAAGAATCAGATTCTTCAATACCACGCTTCTTTTTGAGATAACGATCCATTTTATTTGAGTGTATTTATCTGAAAATGAGTGAAATGCAGCTGACATCCACTCCCAATACTTTCAAAATAAGTAATATACATAACAACACATACTACCAATGCCTCACAGCAATGTATTCAAATAGTCAACCACACAATCTACTATTAAAAAATGGCGGAATCTGATAGGCTACAATGGTTACAGGAGATATTTTTAATACTGAAAATCACATAGAGGGAGAGACGCTAATGCTTCTAGTGCCAAACCGGCTACTTTAAGCCGGATATTACCACTCATAATTTCTCCGAAGCCTTTTTGGAGTATTATCGCTATTTAGTGACTTTTTATGTGAAGAATGATGAAAAAAATCAACCTGAAAAATTAGATGTTTGTAATGAAAACTGTCTTAAGAGGAAAGCTTATGATGCCTACCTATATATCATTAGTTTCAGTGTTCATTATTGCCAAATTTATTATCCACTAAATGAAAGTCAAAGTAACAGAAATTCAAGCAAATAATTTAGATATAAATTCACTCCTTTTATTTGCTTTAATTACTGAGGATTCCAGTGGGTTCTTCGATTGCCACCAATATGGATTCATTCTTAAAGGTCACTGTCAGTCTGTTATAGATGCAAAATCGAACTAACTATCATGCGGCAACTACAAGCTACTCACTAATAATTTTACTACTAACGCCTAAATTCAATTCTCCGTCACTTTTATATGTATTTCTTTAAATCCGTTTACGACGCTTCTCATATTAATATAATTTGCGTAATCCTATTTCATTTGATTGGAAAAGAGTTGGAAATTTTAATATAAAATCTAAAAGTAAACTCATTTTAAGAGAAGGTTAGTGAATAGCCCACGTTTCAAACTAACTGACAAGAAAAACAGTAACTATATTCTTATATCTTCACACATATTTCTCTAAAATGCATGGGATGCACTCGGAAATTTTCTGGACGCACTAGTAAGCCCTAGAGTATCCTTTAAGTACCACTGGTAAACAGAATGATTCATTCTGTTCATCCCTTTAATAAAAAACGAGCATGGTGGGAGTATCAATTAGAGGATTTATTCAAAATTTTAATTGCATAACAGCAAATTTTTCCGCTTTTCCCTTCCCCCCCCCTTTTTTTTTTTTTTAAATATTTCCGCTTCGTTATGCACAGCTTTGACATTTATTACGTCACATGATATCCTGGTTATGTTTCTGTCAATTTATTATTCTCCTTAGATTATTTTTTTCGGGGATCATTATAATAATACTTTTTTTCCCCTTCTCTAAAAGAACTTGTATTAAAGTACCTTGATGTAATTGTTGATTAATTTTGTTTTAAATATTCACCCATGCGATGAATGGGTACTCCAACTATTAAAAATACTAATTTAAGAAAAGTAGTCAAGCTATCCGATTGAGGTTGACAATTTTTTAAGCAAAATGTTTGAAAAAAATTAAGAAAGTAGGAAATAAAAACAAGTTGTATTGTGCCACCACTAACTATGTATTTAATTATTCGACAATTATTAAATTATTCGACATATTGATTGTTTTATTAACGTTGCGGAGACAACGCCAGGGCTGATGACAACAGACCTCACAATTCTGAACGTCGGTCAAGTTACGAGGCTATCTAAGCTGGTATCTCCCTCTCCTAATTTCCACACCACGCCTCGATAGGACTTAGAGCCTCAACAGTCACGAAGGTGTTGGGTCTGTATTGAGATCAGAACTCGAACCTACGACTCGACGGAAGCAACGGAAGCCGCGACCTTGACCATTTGGCTACTGTGGCCAAACATTATTTGTCTATTCCTTCCGTGAATCCACGAAAGACTACCTCATGAAAATGTCTAAAATTCCTCACGTGGCAGATGTGTGAATCAGAAGATGAGGTACCATTTCAGTTTTCATCTTCGCCACCAAACCATTATTGCAAAGAAGGATATCAGTCGTCAATAACCCTCGAGTAGTTCTAGAGTTATTCTTATAAATAAATGAACTAGTTTTCTAGCTGATCTTAAATAGTTAATGAGAAGCTTTTATAATTAATTTTAAACGATATTTTTTTTCAAGAACTTCTCATATTTTATAACAGGAAAAAATTAATTCATTAAAGATTAGTTCATGAACATGAAAATTTTGTATATTTTCATTGCAAAATATAAATAATTTTGATAACATATTTATATAGTACATTCGCCAATTGTTTCAATATAGCATTTCATCTCTTTTTTTTTTTTAAAAAAATTATTGATAAAATGTCATGTGCTTCTCAACGACAACCGCTCAGTTCTCAAACAAGAAATATTTAGAACGTTTATTTATTTATTTATTTTTTTTGTGAGCGAGTTCGAATAATTAAATTTTAAATAAACAGTGATGGATAATTACAATACATAATTTGCATTTATCTGGCTACTTTTTGCCTTTTTAGCTTTTTTTTTGAACATTTTGGAAAATTCTTAGATATTTATTCCTTACCAAGGTTTATATATCATTTTGTATAGAGTATTTTATTTTGAATTAAATTTTCATTTAAGGAATTTTAAATTTTAATCAAACTTTCTGGTGAATTTTGGAATAATCAGAAAATAATTATTGTGTTGAATTTTTAATTCAGTAACTTCAAAATACATTCTGATTTTGCTTCAATTTTTTTTATTTGGAATATATCAAAAGATTTAGAATTTAACTTTCAAACTACCGTAACTACGGGCAGATAAGCCGCACAGGCGTATAAGCAGCATACATGATAATTGACTTTAAAAAATGATTGTTCATCAGCTAAGCTCACCGCCATATACGAAATAGCAAAGTATTTCGAAACATGGCATTTAATATTCTTTTATGCAGTAATTCTCTTCTGTATTGATGTAATTCATCATTGATAACATGTTACAATATTTATAACATAACTATAAACAGCAATATATAAATAAATAAACAAAAATAAGCAAACATCTTACCCTGAACTTGTCAAAAACGAACTCTTCTGATTTATAATAAACGTTGTCTTTATAAAGATCCAGTAAATTTTATTTATCTCCATTTCTTTCTAAAGATTATGAAAAAGTATATGTAAATAAGGTAAACAAACAGAATTTTATAATTCAAGTAAACTATATTTGCTTTACAAAATATTCTAAATTCCATTCTCCAATGTCACATTCATCACTCTGTTCTAAATCACTTCTGTCAACGTCGCAATCTTCCTTATCATTTTCTCTTTCGATGATTTCAACAGAAAATATAAACATTGAGATGTCTTTACACTGAGTCCACAAAATCACAGGTGACGAGTTTCACGTGATTTCGAACTTGTTGCGCTGCTTTTGCGAAGCCAGAGTGATCATACCCCACTAAAATATCACAGATAAATAAATCTACGTTAACCGATTCCGTTGATCTTAACTTTCAATCTGAATGAGGGAATATCTAAGGACAGAGGAAGAATTAAACACATAAAAGGCGCGACTTATCTACCCGAAATTACAGTTCATATTCTTCATCTTCCATAATTCCATTCCAGATACTTCAGAAACATGTTATAAATAAAAGTCTATTTTATCTTCCAAACTATCCGTGTTAAATTTGCTTTTTACATTAATGAATTTATCAAAATAGAATTAAGAACGGAATTTATTGTACTATTAAATATTGTAGAGCGTCTGTTTACAAACTCAAACTAACTTTAAACTGCATAGAAAATTATCACATTTTGAAGTAAGAAATTATTTCGGCTTTAGTTTAAATGTGTTTTCTACATTCTGGAAAAAATTTTATGCGCACAAACATTTATAAATTAATAATAAATAACTAACCGTTTTGCCGAAATATTGTTTAAATTCAAATTTATCCGATAGATGTCACTACGTGTTGGCGAAATTTAATTTGCGGATAAACTGTAATGCACTTGCTATTTTAAATATATATATATATATATATAAAGTATTTTGATAATAATAATATTCACTCGTTACATATTTTAATGGGGGGGGTCCTATTTTTTGAAATTTATATCGCGAAATACTGAAAGGTTCTTGAAAATTTTTACCCAAAAATTGTAATTTAATTTAACTTGTTTTATTTTCTTAATTTCTGAATGCACAGTCACAACAGCTTGATGATTTGATCAAGGTTGAGAGAGAATTTTGGTTTCAAACCTCTGAAGTCTTTCTTGTGGCCTAGTAAAAAGAAAACACATTCTTCCCATATAAATCGAGGGGCGGGTTCGAGCATTTTGGAATTTTCCTTTATTCATATTTTTAAAAACAAAGGAAATTTTTATCATATTTACATTCTAAACTCATGTACCATTTCTGTTAGAAAACTCTTAGGTATTTCCACAAACATATACTTTACACACACTCTCTTGTGGCCGTGGTAATATAGTGGCCATGGTCGCGGGGTCGCGGTAGGTGGTTTTCGTCGAGTCGGGGGTTCGAGATCTGGTGCCGCAAAAGACACGCCGTGTAGTCAAGACTGATGAGCGCTAAATTTGTCGTGGATCTAAGTCCTCCCGTAGGCGTGGTGTGGAAGTTTGGAGATAGAGGTGCCAGCTCAGGTATCGTCCTTGTCACTTGATCGATGTTCGAAATTACGAGATACGTCGCCAATAGCCCTCGTGTTACTTCTAGTGCGACATTCAAAAACCCATACCCATAGAAATCGACTACACTCTTAAAATGTCCCCCAGACAGGGCCGGCCATCAAGAGGAAACAGCGGATGCTATGCACATGATCAATAACTAAAATAACTTCTTGATCACGAAAACTTGACAGTATTCCTATCGCTTTGATTCGGGGAACTTTCGAGTATCCCCCCCCCCCCTTAAACAGAACTTTTTAGTCAAGCATGTGGGCAGAACGCTTAAATGTACTTGCTATATTAAGCATCGAAAAAGAAATTGCAAATTTTTTTAATTTTTCTGAACTAATTAATGTGTGTATTACAAAAACAAAATCACAAATAAAAAACATACATTGGGAATATATTTTCATGTTTGTAATTTTTTTTTTACTTTACGAAAAATTTAGGGTCCCAAATGGTCTCTTGCACCCAGACCCCTTTATAAAAGACCAACTCAGCCCCTAGAAATCCGTTGTAATTTTTACAGGTGCGGTGGATATATGCGATGAGTGGCTGAAAGGGATGGAAGTTTCTAAATGTAAAATAAAATTAACCTTCAAAATTTTCTCATGATGTATTCCAGAAATAATAATACACCAACGATGATAATATGCCATCATCATCCTCCGTCAATGGCTTAAAAGAATGATGATCATCAAAAATAATCATCTGCGAATATATCTTGATTAAAAAGGTGTAAAAATATTGTGCATTCATTTGAAATAGACAAATTTTCTTTTTATCAATTTCATTCAAGTAATTATCGAGGTCATGTCCCTCGAATACATAAAATTCCATTATAGCAATCTTTGAGATGATGTCATACACTCTCTTTTATGAAATATTAAGGCTTGTTTCTAATCAGCCATTTCAATCCGTGACCATATCTTAATCCTATGAAATTTCTGCTTATCTTCTCATATCTAGATCGTTGTATTTATTAAAATGCGACAAAATTAGTTCTAAAGAATGAAAATAGAAAAAGGTACTCTTTGTTTACTTTTGTTTCTCCATTTTCAAAAGCATTTTATATCTCGTATGGAATTCCTGTAAATTCTCAAGTCCTCAAAAAAATATTTAAAATTTATACCACATGAGTTCAAATTATATCACAATAAATTTCTTTTCATTTATTTTAACTTTAATGAATAATCAACAAATGATGTAATAGTTATTATGTCATATGTATGATCATTAAAACAATCCTCGTTTAAAAGTCTTTTTGTTCGTTTTCAATGATTGCCAAATAACGCGTATAGAAAAAAATGTTTTCAGTTGAATTTCTTAAGTTTTCTGTTGAATTAAATGGAACTCATTTTAAAAGTGTCTTTTGATTTACAAATTGATGTATTTTATCATTCAATCAAGAAATGAAGAAATTGCAAAAATATATATAATTATCCAGATTTTAAAGACAATTATGAGAATGATATTATTTCTTTTTAAATTACACTTCTTTTTTTTTCCTAGTTTGTCTTGAGGCAAAAAAGTGCCTAACAGTTTCAATGTTCTCTTGATTAGGTAATATTTGCATTTATTTCTTCATCCAATTCATAAAGATGATTTACTTTTACATACGTATCACATAGATCACCTAGGACCTTAAGAAAGTACTGCAAAAAATTATAATCTATTTTGACAATTATTGACGGTTTTACAAAATTCATCTGATTATATCCCACGAAGACGACATTAGCAGATGAAATTATATCTAAACTTGAATTGCAAAAAACTACCTTTGGAAGTCCAATAAGAATAATTTCCGAAAGTGGCACTGCCTTTACGTCAAAAGAATTTGAAGAGTATTGTTCCAAATGAAATATAAATCATCATCGAATTATAATAGGCCTTCCGAGTGCCAATGGACAAGTTGAGCGGCAAAATCAAGTTATTATTCCCATTCATTTTAAGTTGTCGCTTGAAAATCCTTCGCATTGGTAGAAATATATTAATGAATTGTAACAAACTATTAATTTAACCTATCAACGCTGCATCGACACCACCTCTTTTGAACTGTCATTCGGTACCAAAATGAATACCAAGCATACTGAAAAATTAAAAGAAATTATCGAAGCCGAATTTCAAGCTAATTTTGAAAAACAGTGAAACGATCTACAAAAAGGTGCCAAAAAACAAATATTCAAAGTTCAAAAGCAAAATAAGAAGTATAACTTGCGAAGGTGAATGCCTCATTGTTATAAATTAGGTGACTTAGTTGCTATATGACGCACTCAAGTTGGACCACATCTTAAACTGAAATCGAAATTCTTAGGGCCATAAGAAATTACTAAAATGAGAGGCAATGACACATATGAGGTCTCAAAAGAAGGAGAGCATGAAGGACCTTGTGCAGAATTTATAAAAAGATGGCGTGTAGCATAAACTATTCCATTATACTTCATTCATTTGACTGTGTATCTACCATTATGACTATTTCCCCCAAATATGACTGATTTATCTATGTTTTTTGAAGACGTTAACAAAAAGGAAGAGAAAATTGATGCTGATGACAAAGCAACACGATGACACTTCCGAGACGACAGTGATTTCCGAAGATGATGATATTCCAAGAATGATAAATACTATTTGAAATATCAGCTTTGTTTCTGCTTTTGAATTTTCTCTTTTTAGCTTTGTTTTCTAGGTTCAGGCGATCTTTCTTTGGTTGGAGTTAAGAAGCTGAGGTCATCTTCTTCTAGGATGGTCGAAGATATAGTTTTAGATGAAACACTAGATCATAGAAGTCGCTGCCTATGCTAGTGAAGGGAGCACGCATTCTAACGGGAGACGACTGGAATTATCGAAGCAAGAAAAACGACTTGTTGAAGTCTCGTAGCATATAAAGACGATTTGTGATTTTGGATGCTAAAGACGATAATGAATAATGACTTTTGTTTTTAAATGTTAACGTGAAATGTCTTGTCCAGTATGTGCAATAATTATTAATGTGATATGTCAAAATTAAATGTTTTTAATATTCAAGATTTGATTTTTTAATCAGAATAATTAGTAATATCGGCCATCCCCCATATATATATATATATATATATGCGTGTGTGTGTGTGTGTGTGTAATTTTATAAAATAACGCAGAGTCTTTGTGTCATAGAGTTGAAAAAGAATAATATTCATGAAAGATAATCGTTATTCCACTCACTGCCTGCAAACAAACTTGTTTGGAACATTATATTTTTTGAATCACACATTCAACTATTTTAGGGAAAAAATGAATGTTAATACGTTTTCTATTTTAAAACATTTACAGTTTCTTGTAAGATTTGTATTTTCACAAAAACTATTATTCATTTTAAAATCTTAACCAAGTAAATCTATTTATTAAGGACAAAAAAAATTCCCTTATGTTAAAACCTATTATTTGATGTTCATTTCCTCTACCACCATCTTTTCTTTTCTTTTTTTTCTTCTGAGTGTTTCTTCAGACCTAGATATCAATAATCCAGTATGATTTTCTATTTTGGCTATTCTTTTTATTTTGGCTATTCTTTATATATTTTTTTTTATTCATGTTCTCTGCTATATTATTCTAATATAAAAGTAGAAAAGTGGTAAATTTGTAGTCGCGATAAAATTGTGAAGATTGGTCCGATATAAAAACATTTTTGCTGTAAGCTTTTCTCAAAGATGTGATAAAAGAAAAAAGCTGATAAGTGAAAAAAAAAAAGTGTGGTAAAAGAGAGAAGCCAATTTAGAGCCCAAACTGTAAAGTATGGTTATAACGTAGAAGTGTCGGAATTACTGTCTCAGAAAAATCAATGAAGAACTGTTTCCGTGTGAACCAAAGAATAGTTTAAGAGTTCAATGCAAAAATTTAAAAAAAAAAAAGAAAACGTATCTCTAATATTCAACTCACACGGGAATACTTCTATAATAAATATCTTCAACTGTCAAATTTATTCAAAATTTCTATCTTAAGACCTGCGATATAACGAAAGTAACAGGGATTTGGCGAGAAAAATTAATATTCAAACCAACAATTTTTAAATCTTAGCTGCAAAATCACTTCATTCTTCATTTATGGCAAAAATAAAATGGTTTTGTTGGTAATACGTAGCTCTTTGTTTATTTTACGGTTGAGTTATAATGATATTCTACGTTTACATTTTGATTACGTGGCTGACCTTAAATTACAAATAAACATCTTTGACTAGAAAGTTTACATTTTATTTTTCTTTTTTGAAAACAATGTTAGAATAATCCTTTTTTAAAACAGTATCTTGAACAGATTCTTTCAAATCATTATTAATTTCCATAATATCATCAAGAGCAGGACAAGTTGGTAAAGTGGGATATTGGGGGAAGCATTCCAATTCCACGCCTATCTTTATTTCATATACATGCTCATTGAGAAAATTCTGTGGTTTCGAGATAGGTACTACGGCCTCATATGGAGGCGGTTCATCCTGATCAGAATTATTTGAAGAACTCTTTTCAATGTTATTATTTCCTTTATTAAACAGAATTGAAGTTTTGTCTGTTTTCTTTATTGTCTTACTATTGCTGTCATTTTTTATTCCCACTGGATTTTCTTCATCACTAGTTTCATTCTTAGAAAGCGATTCTTCTCCAAAAGTATCACTTTTTTTATGAGAAAGGATTGAAAATTCTGAACTCGTTTTAGTGGCTGGAAATGCTACTTTTTCATTGCATTTTGCATTATTCGTGTATCTGTTATTACTAATCTCAAAAACTCTACCTTTACCCGAAACAGAATTATAGGAATGTTTGCTTTTATTAAGAAACTGATTAAAGTGTTGAGTATTATAATCGAGATTAATGTTCTCCACAACTTTCTCATTCGAAACATGTGATGCGTTTTCTGTTTGTTTTTCCACGTTTCCTTCAGATATTTCTGAAAGGTCATTCGAACGGAAAAAATTACGTGTCCACCGATTATTAGGTTTTCTGTTCTTTTTTAATTTTAATTCGTTAAATGCCTTCTTACACGTAAGGGATGTATCTGGAATAACAGTTCCGTATCCTTCAAATGTCTCCAAATTACTACGCTCTTCTAATTCTACTGAACAATTTGATGACAAAGGAATACTAATGTCATCGGTTTCAGTGAACTTGTGACTCTTTTTAATAACATTGCGTGACTTAGATCTAGAAAAGTATTCTTCCATTGAAACTTTTCTCTCTTCGGGAACATCGTACTTTTTAGCAATGCTTCTAAGGTATTCTTGCACCTTATTTTCTGATGAGGCGAATAATTTTATTCGTTCCATAAGTTCAGGATTCACAGTTTGCTGTTCGTTTTTTAAAGTAGCTTTAGAATAATTACTACCGTATTTCATTGTCAATTGCTTAAAAATATCTTTCAATTCAGGCACTTCAGGTCGTAGGTATGGTGACACCCATATTAAGCTAGATACTGGTTCTATGAGATCAGGATCTAACTGTTTCATTTGCTCGAATAATCCGTATTTCTCTAATATCTGCTCACAAAACATTTCGACAATTTCCAAAGCTTCAACCGTTGTTTCATACTTAATAACTGTCTGGGTTTTGATTTTAGCCATCATATAGTTACCTTTCGTTAAATGATTGGATATTTCTTTTCTCAACTTATCTGATAATTCCATCTTTTTAGCTTGGAGCATTTTCAGTCTTTTGCAAGTAAGCTGAAGATCAGTTTTAAGTTTCATATATTTAGGCCCAATCCGAATCATGCTAGTTTGTTGTTGCTGCTGCTGCTGTTAATATGGTTCTGTATGATGTATATATAGATCTGTCTGGGTTTTTTAAGGAATTTTGCGTAGTCGCTCTTTTGTTTATAATTGCATTTCTTGTATTTATTTACATTTACGATTAATGCTTATTTTTGTCACGTTAACTTTAAACACGTTCAAGAGAAATAGTTGTTGTTGTTTTTTAATTAATTTGTTTGAAAATAAAGCCGACGTATTATTTCATTGCAGATCAGAATTAGCTGTTTTTCAAAATATGATTAAAAATTTGCATTAAAACAAATTTCACACTTCAAATTTTAAGCAAATAATCTCGCTTCAGTAACTAATGCAAATTCTTATTGTTCCGAAATTGTTATAAGCAAACGTTTTCAATCAATATAAAATAGTCCAAAAAAAAAATGTTTCGGGACCTTTTGCAACTTATTACACTTTGACAACATTTTCAACGATTTTTTCCTAATTCAAAAGTTACCTCATCGTAGTTACTTTGAGCTACAATTAAATGACAAAGCCTTTTCTTGAGATGGAACCTCGATTTCCTACCTATTACTTCGTGCCAACAGGAAAATTTCAGCCCTGGATGTATTGATAGTCCGATTGCAAAAACAATGATAATTACAACTATGCATGCCTCAGCAATCACATAGAATGACATAAAAAATGAAGACGAGAGCCTCACAGATGTTATTCTTGTTTCATACTCAGATAGAAGCAACATCTCCGTATGAAAGCACAATAATACCTGGTAAGTGAATCCTAATTGTTCAACATTTTATAAACTCAGGAATGTGAATGTGTTATTTGTCTATTTAATTTTTCCATTTGTTATTATTATTATTTTATTTACTTATTTTTGATATTATTTATTATCATTTTGTTATTATTTATTATCATTTTGTTATTATTTATTATTATTTTGTTATTATTTATTATTTTTATTATCATTACATTTTTATTTATTTATTATCATTTTGTTATTATTTATTATGTTTATTATCATTACATTTTTATTTATTATTATTATTATTATTATTATATTTTTATTTATTATTATTATTATTATTATATTTTTATTTATTATTATTATTATTATATTTTTACTAGCCACCCAAAGGGCTATTGTCTTCTATATCCTGCAAATGTCATACCTGATCACTTTTGAAAAATTTATCTAGCATTTGCGTATATTTTTGATGTCTGCTTTTATTATACAATGAATAAAATTTGAATTTTTCTGTTATGTTCTAATTACGTGTACTTTTCTGAATTTTTAACATAATGCTATAAGCAACAGATTTTGAATTATAGAAATAACTATAATGTCAGTTATATATGTGTGTGTGTGTGTGTTTTGCTTATATAGTTTTAAAATAGCACGTATATATTAGTACAATAATGATCAGGAAATAATTAAATGTAAATAGTGAGTATAACTCTTCAGCATAAAATGTTTATTTTAACTCATTTGGTGCTTCCCTAAGGAATAAATTACGAAAATTAATTATTGTACATTACTTTTCTTTTAGTCTATTTATTTAAAAACTAAATTTCAGAACTTTTTAAGTAAAATTGTTCTTAATTTTATTAGCCAACCAAGGGGCTATCGTTTAGTTAACCCAAAAAGGTCGTGCCTGACCACTTTTCAAAAATATTTCTTGTTTTTTATGTATGCTTCACATGAAACGAACTTAATTTTCAAAAATATGTCATAAATTTCTCCTTAATATTTTATTGCATTAAAATAAAATATATACAGTATATGTCTGATATCTGTTTTCACCACTAATGAACTCAATTTTCAAAAATATGTCGTAATGAATTTCTCTCTATTTTTTTATTGAAGTGAAGTGAAATAAATATAAAAATTAAGTATTTTATTTACTTATCGATTTATGTACAATAACAAGGCCACGGGTATGCTTTTTATCGATATTGCCAAAGCTTTTGATAAAATTTTTCACGATGGGCTTATTTCCAAGATGATGCGACTTAGAATTTCGGACCAACTTATCAAAATTATTCACTCGTTCTTTGACTCTCGTAATTTCAGGGTTCCAGTCGAAAATGCAGTCTCCTCCCCACGTCCAATCCTTAGTGGAGTCCCCCAGGGATCGATTTTAAGTCCAAGAATTTTTTCTTTGTACGTAAATGACATCCCGAAGGCTGCCAACATTCACTTACCAATGTATGCTGATGATACTGCTATTATGTCCAAAGACATCTGCAATCGGAAAATTATCGCAAGATTGCAGAGATACATTTCTCGTTTACAGCTCTGGCTCATTGACTGGAAAATAAAAGTTAATGCATCGAAAAGCGCTTGCCTCCTCTTTACGAAACAACGGTGTATTGGCAATATGCCAGCAGTCACCATTTTTGACCAACCCGTCCCCTGGGTCACTGAATATAAGTACCTAGGGTTAATTCTAGACGCTAAATTAACTTTTGCCCACCACATCCGAAAAGCCCATCAAAAGGCTATCGGAATGAGTAGATTGCTCACTCGCTTGATTTCTCGTAAGAGCAAGCTGGCGATCAGGCACACAATTTTGCTCTACAAGTCGATCTTAAGACCGATCATGTTGTATGCGTCACCTATTTGGGCGTCTGCGGCAACCACCCATCTGAAACGACTGCACGTCTTTCAAAATATTAACCTTAGGAAAATGATTAATGCTCCCTGATTTGTCCGGAACGAAGTCCTGCATAAAGATCTAAATATTGAACCAATTCTAGAGTTCTTTAAAAAACAATCATTTTATTTCTTTAATAGGATCCCTCAAATACCTAATGCACTGCTTCAACAACTCCCCGCGTATGATGCGTCAATCGCATCATCGCAAAAAGGACCAAGAGCCGCTCTCGGACACTCTTATATTCATTTCCCAGTCTTAAAAAGACTGAGAGCGCATTGAAGCAATTCATTAGTGATATCCTGCTTAATTTTTAAATTCAGGACTTCACATCGATAAGTGGCAATGTTCCATGGTCAAAATGGACCTCGCGTAACACTGTCGATCATTTTCAAAATTTTTAAAATTTCGAAATCTTAGTGATTTAAGCTCTTAAAAGTTTATTAACACTTTATTTTCCATTTTCCTAAGTTAGAACCAATTTTAACCACCAAGCGTCGCTAGTGGCGCATAGCTCAATTCATGTTAATTCTCTTTTTTCAAACTCAATCTCCTCGCGTTTAAATTTTCCCTCAAACTTTTAAATTGCATTTTTCTTTAAATTGATTTCGGTACGGCATTTCTATTTATTTCATTTTAATTTTAACTTTATTTTTATCTAGTTACAACCTCTCAAAAACCCGCGGACGACAGCTTTCACGAAGTCGTTTTCACCTTCGAACTGAAGTCCCACCCCCTAACGCTCTCTCTGCCCATTGCTATATATGCTTCTTAGCTTACTGGCTGCAGCGTCTAATGGCAATGCGCTTTCGTAACTTTACTTTCCAACTTTGTTTCGGCAGTTCCTCACTCTGCCGAACGCCCAGGCGCTTGTTGCCTTGATCACAATTATTATAGTTGATTACAATTAAGCTAAAATTTTATTAAATGATGCACTTTAACTTTTTAATAGTAATTCTGATGAGAGGGTATGTTTTTAATTTTAAAACAGGTACCTCGTAATTTTAGCCGTTACCGTTACCGTCGATTTATGTATTACCTTAAATTATATGTAAACGGGAATCAAGATATGATTGAAAATAAATAACATTATTCAAAATTTTAAGCTGTGAGGCAGCAGTTTTTTTTTTTTTTTTTTTTTTTTTTTTTTTGTCTTAGGAGTTTTAAACTACGTCTTTTTAGTTTGGCTTCCTTCTTGGTTTATTTTGGGGTCAAAGGATTTTAATATTGATTTACCATTTTTTTGCCACCCAAGCATTTTTGACGTACCAGATCACTTTCAATTTTTTATCGTTTGCTTCAATTTAAATTTCATTTAGCTTTAATACATTCAATTTAATAATTAATCGATTGCTTTAGTTTTAATTACATGCAGCAGATATAATATTCAAATTAACAATTTATCGTTTGCTTTAATTTTAATTACATGTAGTTGATGTACTATTCATTGAAATTTTTTATTCTTTGCTTCAATTTTAACTACAGTTAGCTTAAATACATTCAATTTAATAACTTATCGTTTCCTTTACTTTCAATCAAATGAAACTGATATAATGTTCAGTTTAATAATTTATCGTTTGCTTTAATTATTTTAATATCGGAAAAGTTTACAATTGTCCATTTCTCGATATTTTATCGTTTACTTTGATTCTTGTATTTAATTGAGTAATTTACTAATAATTTTAAAAAAAAGCTCAACTTGGGTGGCTAAATCTATTCTTTGCAAAACTTTGCATAGAATTTTTTTATTTATTTATTTATTTTCATTTATGGTAGTCTAATATGGTCCTTAATTTCCATATTCAGAATTATATCATATGAGTGATTGCAAATGATTTTTAAAAAGGAATATTCAATTATTTTCCATTTTCGATTACATGTACCACATTTTATTTTTGGTTATTTTTTGACGGACAGTTAAATAGATTTTATTATTCTGCTCTGTATTTAAATTGTGAAGAAAGAATTACTCTATTATATTCATTTATACAGTTTTTTGGGCTAACAGTGCAATAAATATGTTTTATCATGCAATCTGGAGTTTTTAAGAATTATTTTATCTTCTTCTAATAGACGATTATTTGTCATCCTTTTCGAATGCGGATTCGCAGTTTAATGTTAGCAAAAGCAAAATATTCCAAAAAGCTCTGTAAGTGATTTTTAGATGAAAGAAATTTAACCTTGCTCTCTCTCTGTATATCTCTAAATTATTTTAATAAAAGTTAAAACTACTTATTTAACCATCATAGGAGAAATATGACATTCGATATTTTCCGGCCTTTCCCCGATAGCTAAACAACGATATTAGCCAAATAAATTATTAAATAATAAACACACACATAAGTTTTCATAAAGAACTATAATAGTTGTATCATTTCATATGAGATGACTAGAGATAAAGCTTACATTTGTTGCAACAAAAACACCGAAAACATACTATGTCAAATATTAAAATATATCGATATAAAAAGTCTTCAATTATCCTGACAAAAATCATGACTTGGTGATTAGAAATTTATGAGTTTAAATTTCAATCCCTTGTGGTATTACAAATAATTATTGCATAGTCATCAAAAAATGAAACAACATTATAAATTTACTAAATTTTTATCTAAGCTAAATAAAATTTATACCATTTCTAATAACTCAAAGGGAACTAAAAAAAAGTATATACTAAAGCATTAATTAACTTAACAATAATAATTGATTAATTTTCAAAAAGCCGTTTTCGTATCAGAAGACACTTTATTTCACATAATTAGAGAGTGTTTATAATATCTATTGTCTCAAATTTAAACCGAATTAAATCATAAACTTCAGAAGCATTCGAAAAACTTGTTCAGGAGTCATATGCCGCATTATGATATTTCTTCAAGTTTATATTTTTTCATTTGATAATCTTTAAATACAGAATTTTATTTCACAACTTGAATTATTTTGTTTTATTTTATTTTAATAGAGGGAATAAAGATTTAAAATAATGTTGCTGATTCAAAAATAATTCGAGATAAAAACCAACGTTTTTATATGGTGGTAAAGTTTATTAAAAAAAATTATTGAAATATTAGTTAAGACTGGTCGCAAATATCTAAATATTGCATTGTTAGGCAAGTAAGAACGGTTCCCAAAATTTCAGAGCTCTAGCTTGATGGGAAGTTGATTAAATTAATGATAGAAAATTTGACGACACTCTTATACACACACATACAGACACACACCAAGTGAAATACATAAAAACGTTTAAACTAACTAAAGTTAAATAATTCATCCGGTAAATTAATGGTTGGAACCCAACCACCCTTGGCGACAAGAATTATTTGGCGGTATTTGCCAAATGTGGCTACCCTTATCCGTTTTACGGATTTAACGTTCAGCCAAAAAAAAAAAAAAAAAAACTCGCGAAGTTTGGTACCAATTTTTGAAACTCGCCAAGTGGTTGGGCTAAACTGCATTATTAAAGAAAATATTAGTTAAAACTTGTCATAATTGTCTAAATATTGCATTGTTAGGCGAGTAAGAACGATTCCCAAAGTTTCAAAGCTCTAGCTAGAGGGGAAGTTGATTAAATTAACAATCGAAAATTTGATGACACACACACACACCAGTGAAATACATAAAATCTTTTTAAAAGAGTTTGTTCACAAAGTGATTTTTCGTTTTAGTGGAAAAGTATATCGTTAATTAAAAAATAATCATTGTGCAATCCTTTAAAAAATATCCTTTCCTATGGCCACTGTTCGAGAGAAGAACATAAAGTTTTCAACAAAGAGGTTTTAGTTATAATGAACCCAAATATTTAGAAGTTTTAATTTGCTACATCTCTTTCTATACTGTATTTGCTAATTCATATTTTACAATAGTATCTATTTTTTAATTGCTTTAGAATTTTAATAATTGAAAATAATTATCTATTTATTAGTGTAAGAATTTGAAAAGTACTTCGTAGATTTTTTTTTAACTTTGGATATTTGTGAAACTCTTATTCAATATTAAGAAGCCCATTTATAAGCCCCAAGAAACTTCTGAGGAGAATTTCAGTGCATTTGAAATATAGACATAAATTATGTTTAGAAATTAATTTCATGAAAAACACAGATAAAACTCAGACAGATTCTTTTTAAAAAGCTTATTATCTAAGCTAATTAAAATGATTAAGTATTAACATCAAAATGCAGTTGTCTTTCAGCTATCAACCGATATATCAATTTTATCAACACCTACGAAAGAAATTGCGAATTTTTTAAAACATAGTTTTCTTTAATTACTGTACTTGATATTTGATAATGCATAAAGATCGTCATATTGACTACATATGTTAGTAATCTAATTAATACCATGCCATTTTAAATATCGGCTTCATATTCTGGTTATTAGTTTTATAATATATTTTGTATGTATTGATAAATGTTTATTTAAATATATATTTAGAGAGATAAATATATTTTTCTTCAAATTATAGTACTTTCTAAGCCTAAAGATACAAATTAAACATCATAATAGGCTCGAGACAACGTTGCGTACTTGATCCAGTAATTGACGTTGCGTACTTGAATCCAGTCTGAGAAATCTGGGGAAAATAATCAACGAATGTGAATCAAAACAAATGTACAAAATTAAGATGTGAAGATGAGTTTTTCAATCAAATCCGACTGACCTACACACACACACATATCTGTCTCTCTCTCTCTCTCTCTGTGTGTGTGTGTGTGTGTGATTTAATTTTAATGTAACAGTTTCACTGAATGACAAGTTAATTTCCTAACTTTTCCCATTCTCCAATTCAAAAGTAAAGAGCTCATTTCTATTTCATGTACTAATTCCAAATTATCCTTTTATTTATTAGATCACACGTTCATAAAATTTGTTTAATCTGCTTTCCCATAGTCATAAATCTATCAGAAATAATGCTTACTGAACTTTTTGTCTGCAGCTAAAGTCCCTAAGAATCCCAACACCTAGACCACGGGAGTTTCTCACTTCGGCCGTGATGGTCAAACCGAACTGCTCATTTCCTAAAAATGTATACTGACCTCATATTGAAACCATAAAAATACACTGTAACTCATGAAATCAAACTGCGGATTTGTATCTCCAGCCCTCTCGCTTTCGCTCTGCTTGTGACACTATAGCTCTGCTACCCTACGCTCTGTATTGGAATGCTACTTCCATTGTGATGTTTAATGTGAATATCTTCAAAAATAAAGAGGATGCTCAAATGTGACAATAGATTCGTATTCAGTGACTACATAAGTGCATAAGTCTAAACTGAAAGAAAGGTGTAAGTCCTTTTTTATATATATATATATATATATACATGTTTTAAATCACACGAGATTATAACCTGGCATAGCAGACGGAAGCGAGCCAGCGAGAAGAGAAGAATGGCGTTGTAGACGATATGTTTAATTGTACGATATAGAATTGTATTAATTATTTCGTGTTCATGCGCATGTTTTGTTAAATGCGTTTAAATGTTAATGCTAAATATTGTAAATGTTTCGTGCTTTTGGCCCTTCTAAAAGCGATAACATAGGATTACTATATATATATATATATATATATATATAAGCAGGATAAGGATGTAAATTGATAGGGATAGGGATAGGGAATAGGATGTAAATTCAGATAAGTATGTAAGCACATAAGAGCTCGATTGGGTTACAAAACTCGTGATAGTGTAGGAAAACTGTGAACTGACTGTGAAAAAAAGAAGTGTGGCATTTATTGGATTAATGTGTGCTGACTTAAATGATAAATTCAAGACTTCGAGGTAAGTCAGATTTATTCTTATTTGCTAATTTAAAGATCAAGATTGACGAGATTAATGTTATAAGCGATACTCTGAATAATCTGAAGAAAGAAAAAATTAAAACTTTACATAAGTTTATTTTTGATACAGATGGTGATGCTTAAAATACGAGAAGAATAAGAAATTTCACTGGTTTCGAATGCGCAGTAAATGACTCTAATTTTAAGTCTAAATTAAAAACTATTAATGATACTTTTTCATTACATGATTTGATTAACATTTGTGATATTCTGAATATTGCATTCCAAGGAACAAAAACCGAAGCAATCAAGAAAATATTAGTTTTATTAAATCATGTTAACTCCCTCTAGCAATATATTTAAAATTCGAATCAATCTGTATTGTAAAATGAAAAGGGAGTAGAAACAAAACAAAACCCATCAGTGCAGAGCCAGAACATTATACAATGATGTGTCAGTAGTTCATTCTCAAGAGCCGTGTTATGATTATGGTGCCACTCGAAATCAGAACATCTCTACAAGCTTTTAAGACGTTGAAAGTGTTACTTCCTCTTTTAATGGTGAATTGCATGAAAACATTTCAGCTTGAGGAAAGGAGTATACTCAGGAGCAATTTGAGTGCGTTGGGAACATTTTTAATTTATCTGACCCACAAAAGTTTACTTTCGCTAAACGATCGCTTGGTGGTAATGCTTTATAATTTGTCCGAAGCGAATTGAATATTACGTCGTACCAGCAATTAAAACGTGTATTGATAGATGAATTCGAGGTCACTACTAATTCAGTCCAATTACATGAAATATTGAGTAAATGTAAAATGAAAGAATCTGAGTCTATACAAGAATATTATTTTATAATGAAAGAGTTGGGTATTCGAGGGAGAATTGAAGATACCGCATTAATGCAATACATTATAAGAGGAATTAACGATAGAAATGAGAAAAAAAATAGTTTCGTACGGTTGCAAAGACTTACGTGAATTTCACGAAAAACTAAAGGTTTACAAGGTTATCAAAAATAATTTTATGAGAGAAAAAAGTAAATACAATTTTAGTAAAGTAAAACAAAAACCAGATAATTTTGTGAATAATAAACGATCCATTAATTATGATCAGAATACAAAATTTTGTTTTAATTGTGGTGGTAAAGGACATTAATCTAAATTTTGTTGACATAAGAATAATTGTTTGAAATTTTTCAGATGCCAAAACTTTGGGCTTAAGGCGTTTGAATGTTCTAAATTACCTAAGGAAACCAAACCCAACGATAACGTAACATCTCTTAATATTGCGAAACAAATCTATTTAAAATGGTTCGTTACGGTAATTTAAATATTAACTCAATGATATATACTAGAAGTCAAGCTATGTTAATTTCTAAAAATATATTTGAAAAGTTAAATATTTGTGAACTGAATCAGTGTAATTTAATTTTATCGGGATTAGGAGATTGTAAAATAAAGCTCATAGGTATATTTACGGGAGAGATACAAATAGATTACTTTAAGTGTACTACTGATATATGTATCGTGGAAAATGGTACGATACCGCATAATGCTGTTATAGGACTTGATGTAATTTTGCAAGGTGAAGTTTAATAAATAAAATTGGATTTTCAATAAAAAATAAGTCTCCGTATGAAGAAAGCGATGTTTTATCAGTTTTGCCAGTTAATATTAATTTTGTTGAAATTGAAGAAAATATAGGGTATAATATTTCAAAATCCATTAAAGATGAAGTGTGTCAATCTATATTAAATTACCAACCGAAAAATATTAAATCAACTAACATAAAATTAAATATTTTAACTAAAAATAATGAACCAATATATCAACGACCGCGACGTTTACCTTTTTCGGAAAATAAGATTTTTGATGCTCAAATAACTGAAGGCTTAAAACAGAGAATTATAGAACCTTGTTCTTCAATGAATACCAAGCGGACTGAAAAATCAAAAGAAATTATTGAAGCCGAATTTCAAGCTAATTTTGGAAAACAGCGTTAAGATCTACAAAAAGATGCCAAAAAACAAAAAATTGAAATATCAATAGCTATATGTGTGCATTGTATTCAAGTAAACCGTAAAAAAGGAAAATTGGAAGGATTTCTTCATCCAATTCATAAAGATGATTTACCTTTATATGCGTATCACATCGATCACCTAGGACCATATGAAAGTTCTACAAAAAATATAAATCATCATTGGATTACAACTTATGCAGAATTTATTAAAAGATGGTGTGACATAGAAGATCCAATTATACTTCATTCATTTAACTATGAATCCACCAATTATAACTTTTTTCCGATTATGACTATTTTTTCCCAGACATGACTGGATTTATCTATGTTTTTTGAAGACGTTGAAAAAAAAGAGAAGAGAAAAGTGAAATGGATGACAAAGCAAGACGATGATACTTCATAGACGACATGATTTCCAAAGACAATGATACTTCATATGTTTTCCGAAGACGATGATGTTCCAAGATTGATAAATGCCGTTCGAATTATCAATTTGTTACTGCTTTTGAATTTTCTCTTTTCAGCTTTGTTTTTTTAGGTTGAGACGATCTTTCTTTTCTTGGAGTCAAGAAGCTGAGATCATCTTCTTCCTGGAGGGCCGAGTGTGGCTTTGTAGAAGAAACACCCAATCATAGAGCCTGCTACTGCCTCTGCTACTGAAGGAAGCCCGCTCTTGAAGGAGTCGAATCGAGTCATCAAAACAAGGAAGACGCCTTTGTTGATGTCTCATAGATAGACGATTAGCTGTTTTAAAACATTAAGAAGGGGAAACAAACAGATTACATTGTGCCTCAGCACGTAGCAGAACACAGCAGAAAGCAAAAAAGGATGAGAGAAAATTTAAGAACTTTCTTCCAATTAAAACTGTTACAATTAAAAATGCTTTTATGTATTTCATGGTACATTTGTTTTGAATTATAATTAAAGTTCCCTTAAGCAAACTTTTCACACACACTAAATTTTCTCTTCTGATTGATCAAACAACCTTGCCAATTATGAGACTTTACTGTTGGCTTAAGTCTTGCTGTGAAGGGCAGAAAAAATTATTCAACAGATGCTTTTTTCGAGAAGCTTGATTACAAATATTAAATGTGAATCTGTATTTAATATACTCTCAAAGATTGCTTTAAAGAGAAAAATATACCTGTTGCCAATGTTGTCTGTTAGTACTGACAGCTTCGTCAATGGTAGGTCGTCATTGCGGGTTCATTGCCTTGTTGCAGAGGAAGATATTTTAGCTGTTTGCTACGTTATTCACAGACAACATTCAGTTGCAAAAAGCCTCTGCGACCATCTGCATCAGTCATTACAATATGTCATCTTTACTGAATTCGCAGAAATGCTCTCAACAACTGATTATTCGGGCAGCTGTGTAAGAACAATAATTAAGAATTCAATCACTTGCTTGTATTCACCGTGATTCGAAGCCTCACGAAAGGTTCCTCGAATGTTTCTCGAAGTGAAATATGTAGCTCTTAGAGACAAATTAATACATATTTTGAACGATGTTGCTAATGTGACCGATTTATCCATGAAACTCAAGTTACAGCTTGAAAGTGGTGAGTTTAATTTCATCCCAAAAAATCTGTTTTTTTACCTTCCTAAACAAATTCACTTTGAGGAAGCAGAACTTTATCACAATGATTTAAGCAATTTCTTACAGTGTCGAATCTGCAAAAGTATAATGAAATTACCCTCGATCAATTACAAGTTTACTGTCAACTCCTGGAGTCTTTGCACAAGGACTTTTAGGTCCATTTAGAAGATATTTTATACCTAAAAATTCATCAGTTAGTCTGGAACCCTTTTGTGAGTATTGAGACAACAGAGGTAGATTCAGGAAAAATTGGTAGGGCTTTCAATTAATGAAACTTCGAAAGCCATTTTTTAGAAAGACATCATCTCACAGAATTTTGGATTCAAGATAACATCAGTTTTCTCTAACCTGGATTGTGAACTGTTGTCAAACCAATTCTAATTGCGTTTCCCTCCTCCTACCTGGTCCAGCGAGGATTCAGTTCTGTGACAAATCTAGTTGCAAAGAAAGAGAAATCGTTTTTAAATCGTGCAAGAAGGTGACTTGCTCTCTCATCTAACTATAAATACTAAGCCGAACGTTAAAAAATTGGTTCTGAACTACCAAACACAACCCTCCCACTAACAATGGTACTTCTTTGTTTTATTGATACTAATTTTTAATGTAAAATTGTTTAGCTGTTTTTTTAATTATCTACTTAATAAAAAAAAAACTATTTTAACATTATTTTTTTTACATTAGTCTTTTTAATTTTAAGAAATAAACTACAATACCCTATCAAGGTAAAAGTATCAGATTAAACCAAACAAATTTGGCGTAAGAGTCAACTGAAGGAAATTATTGAAACATTTTACCTCTTATAATTCAACCCTCTCTCCATATTCTGAATCACGGAGTTTTCATATGGACAATTTCGACTTTGTAAACAACAACAATGAACCGAAACCGCGGGTAAACCTTCCCGATTTAAGTTCGAATGTTGATCAATGGGAAATCAGCGAAGTTTAACTAAGTTTTTTATACTTTTCACTCAAATTTGTCAAACTTTTTTTGAACTCTATGAATAAAAGATGTTGTATAGATCTCAAATCTCAAGGCTTTTATATTTATGCTAAAATACTTTATATTTTTTGGAGGAAAGGTTAACATAATTGCTTGCTTTATCGCGATTTTTGGCGACCGATACAATATTTATGTGGAGCAGTCTTGCTTGTTAACATATTTGCTTTGATGTGCCATATTTGATTTTTTCTTGTAGTATGCTGAATTAGGAATATAATTACTGTATTAATATACTTTTATTTCTCATTTATTATTCTTTATAAAAAAAAGTATTTTAAAATGTTTTTAGAAAAGGCTTTATATTTTCATTTGTTTATTACTAATTAAGAATAACTAATGTATTTATATGCTGAATTAATTGTACATATCAAATATTCAAAATAAAATGCTTTTTATTAACTTTCACACTAATTCACAAACAATTGCTGAATTATTTGACATTTCAAAATCCAAAATTCTTTTATATCAGTAAAAGTATTCAAGTATACTTTGAAAATATTCTTATTATATGTAGTTATTTAGTTCATTTTGTGTTGTATTAAATTTATTAGTTGACTTATTTGCCAAATTATGTGTACATATCAAATCTAAATTCTTTTCTTGTGTTAAAAAAAAGTAGACAAATACTTAAAAATTTCTTATATATATTATAAAGACTTCCATCACCTAATTAACGAATCCTAGGATAGATGGCAGCACAAAGCCGCCTCTGGATACTGCTGTGATGCGGCCATAACCGTTTTTCACTGGTAGAAACTAGTTTCCGAAAATTGGCACCAATCCTATTCGTTGGGACCGAAGAGGAAGGTTGAGAATGGCAGATAGGAATAGAACTGTGAAGTTGTCTTATGTGTTCTGTAATATCCGTCTTCTGTGCTGTTCTGTGACGTAGAGTGAAAATAAATTAAATTTTTAAGAATGAAGCTTATTTATTTCGAGTTGAACCCGTCACAATATTTTGTTAATTTCATGCTAATTTAAGTTTAACCAATTCCTGTGTTTAATTGTCAAATAATTTATAATTTATTGAAATTCAACAAGTATATTAAATCCATAATGTCATAAATCATAACATGTTCCAAAAAAAACACCAGTTATGTGCTTTTGTTAATTTCCTGATTTATGTAATTAGTAGATCATCATGTTGAGTAAATATTATATGGAGCGGGACACAATATCAAAAGTCCAGTATGAAGAAAAGTTGATGTATAATGGGAACAAACTTCCCGAGGTGAGCAGTAGTCTTCAAACTTTTGAAGAACTTCTGAACAGTTCGCTTTGGATTCTAGCTATTCGAAATTGAAGGTATTGTAAATTTCTAGTACTTCACTGCCTAACAAATTCAAAAGGATAGCAATTTTGATTTTATCTGCTCGTTCATCTTTCTCCGTGGTGAGCAGATAATTCTAGAGCTCTTGTCTCCATTTCCTCCATTTTTCTTTCACGTTTCCAATTCAAAATTGCAGTGGAGCAGTTGGCCGGAATGCTTCCATGATGAACGTAGATATCTTTTCAATCCGATTGAATCGCTTAAACTCCTGACACCATGTTTGTGTTTTGGACTTTTAATATGTTCTTCAGAACATATAGAATCATAATATCCAAGCAGTTCACTTAGAATATAGATTTATTGTTAACCAGAAGTCAATCAACGTCATCTCGACACAGTAACAACACAAGCAATGATATAACAGCCACAATCTACAGTTGACATCAAGTACACAGTTACAGTTATCATGACAGTAACATCTTCCCTTTTTGGAAATGTTTTACATTGGAAAACAAGCCAAAAAGGTTTGGTAGCCCAGAATTTGGGCAAATATTTTTCTAATGCAGCCATTGAATAAAGGGGACGGAGGAATCGAGAAGCTGTAGCAAAAAAACAGTTCTTGAATTATCTTTCCAAGCAGCACGTTAAAGGAATGCTTATGCTTTATAGTCTGATGATAAATAAAGAATACGTTTTTCTTGAGACATTTTAAGATGGCCTTATTGTACGTGATTGCTGTGAAATGGCTCGTGTAGAAACAATATGCCCAGCTAGAGGTAAAATGGATCATATTCCCAAGAAGAAAAATTTTTTTTAGGAAATCTAAATTCGAAAAAAATCGTGTTAAATTTGATCAAGTTCGACGTCAAATGGAAATCTATTAACTTAAATAAATGTTTTTTTGTCACATGCGCAACCAAAGATTTCCATTGTCAAATAACTGAATATGAGGAAAATTACTGGAATTTATAAACACCAGTACTTATTATCTTTTTTTTTATAAAATACGTTTTGCCAGAAATTTTATAAATTTAATTTTAAATTTTTAGAAACTAAAAAAAAAGTGCTACTATTTCTTTACTAAACTTTAATTCAAGTTTAAAATACAGCATATTGATAAATGCAATTATGCTTATGTATAAATATTTTTAAAATTACATTTATATAAATATTATACAATGAAGATGATTGATATGAATTCCATCCACCTCATAAAAGTTAATGTAATAATATTGTTTAAGAGATTTGTTGAATCTTACAACCTTCAAAATGTGACAAGAAGTAGCATTGTTATATATCTTTTGACTTGTGACATAAATTACAGCTCTTTTAAAGTATGTTTTGTTATGTCGTTCTTTAAGTATTGGTATCATGAGTTGTTTTTCCTACAGACAGTAAGAACATCAGCCACATACAACCACTAAATCTGTATTGTATATATATATATATATATATATATATATATATATATATATAATGTTCCAGAAAATAGCACTTGTAATATTCAAAAATCTGCTGTAAGTCATCTTGTTATTTTGTTATTTAAATAATGGTCATTTGGACTTGCTTTTAGACATTTTACTTATGTAATTTACATAAATTAAGTAAATTTTACTTAATTCTCTATACACAAGAAATTTAATTATAAACAAAATGAAGTAAAAAACAATTATACGCACATACACATGGGTATATAAGTAAATACAACAATTTATTTCCCTGACAATAAATAAATTATTTGTTTCAATGAGTATGATTTAGGACTTAGACCTGATAAAACATATTTAATAATTCGAAATAAAAACCAACGTTTTTAAAAACAACGTTTTTATATGGTGGCAAAGTTTATTGAAAAATTATTAAAATATTAGTTAAAACTTGTCGTAAATATCTAAATATTGCATTGTTAGGCAAATAAGAACGGTTCCCAAAATTTCAGAGCTCTAGCTTGATGGGAAGTTGGTTAAATTAACAATAGACAATTTGATGACACACTGATACACATACATACAGACACACACCAAGTGAAATACATAACAACGTTAAAACTAACTAAATTTAATTAATCCGGTAAATTAAATGGTTGGAATACAGTTTAGTCAAACCACTCTTGGAGACAGGAATTATTTGGCGGTATTTTGCCAAATCAAAACAAAGAACTGTCGGGCGAAGCGGACTTCAAAATGTCCAAAAAAAAAAAAAAAAAAAAAATCACCAAGTTTGGCAATTATTCAAATTGCGTCAAGTGATTGGGCTAAACTGCATTATTTAAAAAATATGAGTTAAAACTTGTCGCAAACGTCTAAATATTGCATTGTTAGGGGAGTACGAACGATTCCCAAAATTTCAAAGTTCTAGCTTGATGGGAAGTTGGTTAAATTAACGATCGAAAATTTGATGACACACACACTCACACACACCAAGTGAAATTCAGAAAAACGTTGTAAAAAAGGTTTATGAATACTGCAATTGAGGAAATTTTCACTCTTGAATTTCCAACTTTTTGTTCCCCTTAATAAAATTTTTAAAACATCAATTTAACACATTCTTCTTTGTATCCATTACTCTTAAGAGTAATTTCTGTTAATATAATATTTATATTTTGATTAATTCATAGATCTAATTCCCTTCAGCCAATCTATTTAAGCTCCTTTTTTTCCCTTTTATTAATTTTAGGCCATTTTGTGAGAGAGAAAAAATTACAATACGACAAAGTTAATTTTATTGAAATGAACTAAACATTTTAGTCTGTCTACGATTTCATAATCTCTAGCTCAAAATTTGCCAAATCAAAATGATTTTTCATCCTTCAAAAATGTATATTAAATACTCCCATAAAATCAAAACACGTTAACAAACAAGCAATCATACAATTTTACATAATAAGAAAACCTGAAAAACTTACTTTTTAAATTCAAATTTGAAAGGAAACAGAATACAATTTGGAGTATTCAAAAGTTAAATTTCTTTGAGAATAGTAACTAAATTACGAGAATATTTTCTGAGTCCTTTTACTTCAGATGCAATAATAATTGTTTATCATGCAGCTTTTGCTCCATTTCATTCATTTCAGACAAGATTATATATGTTTGGCAACCTATGTCTTTTGTATCCAGCTTCAAACTATTTATACATTGAATCTCATTGATAATTCATTCATCTTCTGAAAAAAAATTGAGAAAAGACATTATTGAAAGAAAATTTATTTTTAAAGCAATTTTTATAAATTACTAAATTTTACTTAAAATTCTTCATAATACAATATAAATTTAAAGTAAATTAAAAAATATGCTTTGATGAATATGCATGGATTAAGTAAAAGATATATGCACATGTAGTAAATTGCTGAAATTATTTTATAATACTAATAAAATGTGAACATACCAGCTAGTGGAGCACTTGATAATTTGCATTTCATTTGTTTGTCATACCGGTTCATAGAGCTCAAAGTTAGGTTCTCAGTGTGGACGAATATTGATGAGAAATAACCTGGGTGATCTGCATCATCTGGAGGTTTTCCTACAAAGCAATTTAAATATATATTTCCAAGTATTACAAATTTTTAAAACAATTTACATTGCAAACAGTTTTATAAAAAGAATTATTCATACAATATTGAACTGTGCTTAATTTATAAGGTTTGAAATAATTTTAGTTGACATAACTACATGAATAGAATAAATAATCATTTTCACCTAATACTAATTCTTCAAATTATATATATTCTTAGTTAAAAATATCATTTCACAAAGTAAATAATCTCAATCGTACTATTAACAAGCGTTATTTTCTTTTTGAAAAACGGACCAAACGTCCATGTAAAATCTTCAAATTATTATCCCAAAATGTATGTTTCTGAATCATGTTGCGACGATTTCAGTTCCTATCCAATATAATTACATCATGCAGCACAAGAAACAATCTACACATTAAGAATTCGAGCATAATAAATTAAATTTGTTATAAAATTATTTTCTATATAAAACTAAAACACGTCTGTTTTAAAAATGTATTCATAAAAACAGCCGAAAGAAATTCCCTTAACTGTTGCAAAAACGTCCCAAATGCTTTCCAAGGTTACTATAAAACAGGAGCAAGCAATGTTTGAAACAAAATAAACATCATTATTTAGAAAAAGCAGTACAAAACATAGTTGATATACTTAAACACTAACCTGTCATAAAATTCTAATAACAAAGCTCTGAATTAACATATTCTTTCTAATCTTTATTTTTTTTGCATTTGCTTTGCATAGCTGCCTCCCATTCTACCGTTCTAGATGAATTTATAAGGAAGTCATAAATTTTAACTGCTGACAGTAAATTTACACGTTCTAAGGCTGCATCCAAATGCGGAACAAAAAGTTTAATGTCTACTCCTTTTCGTAGAGCACTTTTCAAAAGCAAACAAAATTCTTTATAAAAATATAAATAAAAGTCTAAGTACTTCCATTTAATAACGGATACAACATAATGGAGATACCGCTATATCTGGAAGAAGAGAAGGTTTGTAAATATTGCAGAGCCCTTATATTAGTAAGCTTTACGGTTGAACTTGTCCAGAGAGATAGGAAGTTAAAAAACTATTCGCTCCTTTGGGAGGAAATATGAGAGTTTTCAACATCAGTATTAGGTTTAAATTGATGTTTACCTCTGTTCTTAATGAGATTCAATAGAAGTCACTGATGAAACATCCGACCCATGACGAGAAAAATTTGATGACAATGCTTGCGTAAAAGTGACGATTTTCTCCTAAAAGTGTTATTTTCCAGTGGAAATTCCTAAAGGGTTTTCTCCCATAATTCGTAGGAGTTATTTTTCAAATCTCAAGCTCTTCATGGCTGAGCTTACAAAGTTCAATAAACAGTTAAAGGTCTCTGTTTTTTTGCCAAATTCTTCACGAGTAATTTACATGAAGAATTTTTTCTATAATTTCTGTAGTAGTATTCGTGGTGGTTTTTAAATTTTAGTTTAAAGTTTCAACGAGACTTTGGAGACAGTTTCATTGAATCGACCAATCACTGATTTTCTATTAACGTTGCTAGCTGAATTGGTGGGAAGAATTTCTCGAGAGAAAGGATTTAAATTTTTACAAAGGTTGAAAATTTCTCTATTAACTTTAAGTTATTAAAATTTGTGTTGATATTTAATATGACCAGGAGGTGATCTGAGTCCAACTAGTTTTAAATTCAATTGTCTTTATTAGGGGAATAAATTTAAAAGTTGCTTAATTAATAGTGTTACGTGATCTAAAAGAAGAACTGATAGGCGCAAGTGTACATGAAACTTTTACCTTTGCACCCAGCATTCTGCTTAGGATGCTCCTAAGTATTTAGACAAATCTATACGATCTAATGTTATTTCACTTCACAATAGTGGTATTTAAATTGCTAGAAATGATCAGATCATATTCAGAATTGAGCTGCATTCTTAAGACATCCAACGAGAAGCTGGGCCTCTAATAATTCGACTGTAAGCGGAAAATACCGGAGGATATTTGTAATTTAATAATGGAAGTTATACACAGATTTAGATCAGTTTCAGAATAAATTATTGTGCTTCCGCAGGTACAAGTAAGAACCAAATTTATATTTCAGTTTTATAGACCTAGTTTGTGATCCACCTCGATTGGGGTAGTGTTTATTTAACCAAAAATAAGTATCTGATCAGAAATAAGATTTTGATTGGGCCCGGAGCTACAAACTTCATATAATTTATATTGCAAGATAATTGCAATTTAGAGATCTTAGAAGGATTTCCTCTCTATTTAATTACTGGGAGAAGTCAGCAATAAGAGAAGAGTATTCTAAGCTAGCGCATTATGATACAACAAGAAAAACGCTTACAATATTCAACAAACAAAGCTTATTCTAACAAAGTTTACAATATGATATGTTCACTAAGGAAACATTTAATGTCAAAATATGATAGATATATGAAAAATAATAATGTAATAAAGTAACAAAAAATGTAAAGTGTAATAAAATAATACATATGTAAAATGCGATAAAAATACATATGTAAAATAAGATAAAATAATAACAATACAAATTCTAATAAAATAATAATGTAATCTAAAATAAAAACTATAATAACGAAAAACATGTTTTGTTCAGATCCACTTATACCATGTGGAGAGCAAGAAGTTCTTAAAAAATCCGCAAGAGCTCACGATTTGATCTCAACTTTTTTAGTTTGATCTTGAAATAATTCGGCATTACTGTTAAAATCTCAGGATGCCAAAGAAATCTGAACAAGCGCACGAGGAGGAGGGCATTCTTTAGATACATTATTTGGTGCATATTCATAGTAGGGAATAAAACGAATCTGCTATAATCTGCTGTACTTACCAAGAAGGAGGTGATTGTTTCACAAAAATAACTGATTACTGAGCTACGGAATGCAAATAGGACTTTTGAATATCATAACAAGATTTCCCGAAAAGTTAACTTTTTAAGGGTTTTTTTAGAGTTCAGTGGATATTCTTTCGCTTTTTGGAGATATGTGCGTTATGGAAACATGTGGAACCCCTCATAGAGAGGAGACTCACTTCAGCGGGTGTAACCAACCTTGACAAAGGGATAAAACAGCCTCGGAATCCTCCAACTGAAATATGATGTCGAACATTTAAATGAATTAATATATGTAATTTGCTATTATGCTATTAATAACTTGTAGATAGAACAAGGTCATGAACCCTACTCTTTTATATTTAGTTAGTTGAGTGATCTAATGAACTTATAAGCTATTTTTATCAGTTGCTGGCGTAATATATATAATTTCAGTTATAGAAGGCAAGCTGTTAATCATTGCTTTTAATTAACGCTTGTCTTTGGGCAGAAATCCCTTTAATCCAACCCACAATGATGTGAGGAAATTCTTAAAATTGCTGTTTTTGTCCTACATATTCATTATGAAGATACGATAATGTAAATTAAGTTATAAAGATTCCATCAGTCTCAACTGTAACAAAATTCGGGGATCCTTCAGTTCTGGCTCCAATCACCCTTGAAAGTGACTGAATAGGGATGAATTATTTTCCTCCCTTGTAACTGGTCAAGTTGATAATCTTCCGCAACTACCTTGGAGACATTAGATTCAAATGCAGAACTAAAAACTTCAACAGTGAAAGCTAGTTCCAATTCTTCTCCCTATCATCTTTCACTATTTTCTGCTTTTTCAGCGGAAGACCTCATTTTTTTCACCTTACCAAGTGTTTTGTTAGGGTAGTAAATTCTTTCACATCCGTTACTATCTTGGGGATCTTTCGGGTAGACTGTTAAGATGTTGGCGTTATTTTTCTCTGGTAGGTAGATATTTATTTTCTGTAGAAGGAGAAAACTATAAATGCATGCAGAGATGAGGGGAAAGGTCTCTCATTCGATTTATAATATGTCAAGCTCTTTCCCCCTCTTTAGAAGTTTTAACAGGATAATTGATAACCTAAGAATTATAACATTTTGCTTTGAACCTATTTTAAAAAGTTCACCTAGCACCATTTGAGGTTCCGGGTAAATCTTCTTATTATTTGGGATCTCTCTGATCCAAGAGCTTTTATTTTGCTTTTCGTAATAATTTAACTATCTGAACTGGAGTTTCCAGCGATTATAATATACAGAAAAATAGCTTCCAAAAGTAATGATGTGGAAATGTTCTTCAAAACAGTCAAACCAACTTCAGTCTCTGAATTGGCTGCACTTACTGTTATTTTATTCGCTTGCCTTGATCAAGATAATAAAATTACACCTAAGGACTCTAATTCATCTAGGGGATTATTTACAAGGCTTATGTCTAGCAAAAGGGTCCTTTGTACTTTTGGAAACTAAGGAAATGGATATAATCTCAGTACAACACCCTAAGTTGGAATCTGCTTAATGGATTTTATTTTATATATTGCTTAGATCTTCCTATTTAATATTTAAATGATCAGTTTTCGTTTCTCAAGGATCGGTAAACACTTATTCAGTAAATCAGATGTCTAATCACATTTGGAAACTTTTATTTCGCTGAGAAGGTATTACAGGTTTCTTAATAATAGAAATATTTTTTTTATTAATAATCATAACGCAAAATATTATTTATCGTGTGATTAACTTGTAAATATAATTATTTTTTGAGTTACAAATTCAACATCAGATAGTGCTAATTGCATTGAATATCTGGAGTAAGGAACCCTAGTTGCTTCCATTTTTGACATACTGTAGTATAAATTTATTGCAAGAACTTTTCTTTGAATTTTTTTTTATTTCAATGCTCTTAATCTTTGAAAATGAACTCTTTAAGAAACAAACTTATTTTTTTCCTTTTAATTTTTAGCCCAGTATACAACAATTTGGTAACTTTCAAATTGATATTTAGCTTTCACAACTGGCATTAACGTAGCATAGTAACGCTTGCGCAGATTGGAAAGGTTTAAAAAAAATATATCTTCCCCATAGGGAGGAATTTCAGATGTATTTTGATTTTGTTTTTATATTGCTGCGTCTGAAATACTTAGCTTGGTCTGATCAATTGGGGTTAAGATTTGTGTGACAAGGTTTTTTATCGGCTATTAATTTCATTTTTTGTAAAAAGGATGCGAAAATACAGCTATGATAGCTTATTAATATATGCATCTCTCGTAAATGTATTGTACATCGATATATTTATTTAAACGAGGTATTGGCAAGATCTTCCCGAGTTCTCAAATTGAAGTAAGATTTTTTTTAGTTATCTTTAAACGTCTGCTTTTAACGAATTCCAGTTGTTTACTCGTTTTCGTATTGTCAATCAAATGCAGTTTGCAATGTATTTAATATATGTATTTTATCTTTGTTTTCTCGGAATTGTGTTTTTTGTATACTGATTTTTTAAAATGTTATTTTTTATGTTTGAAATATTCCTCATAAATTTCGTTTAATTAACAATCATACGAAATATCCGATACAATCGCATTTCTTATTAATTGTTTTGACGTTGAACATTCCCTCCTACCTCTGTAGAAATGGCTATGAAACTTGGCAACTAGTCAGTACGATTCAGGTATGGTTTATGTAGATCTGTATAAAAATAACAGCTTATGTTTTTATTTAGTGAAATTACTATGAATGTATATTTTAATGTTTGCCGATCACTGGTTGACCGATGGTCAATGTATTATTTTCTTTATCTTATCACCGAATAATTTTAGATTGTTTTCAATCATTTTCATTTTTTTTTAAACGTACATTAATAATATGAAGAATGCGTTAAAATAGGTAATATTCACCAAATCTTAGACTGAATGAATGATATTAAAAAATTGTATCCATATTATTTTCGCGACCTCGGTATGAATTGTAGAAAATAATCGAATAATATAATTTCGCAAAAAATGTTGTATTACTAAATTATCCCAAGGTAAAAAACCATAATACATTAAAAATATGAGAATATCGTCTAGATACCACTGGTAACTAATGTTCCACTATTTGTTATGTGCTTATTAAATTATATTATTATTGAAATAGAATATTCTAAGGAAATTCTCATGGTCACAAACATCTTATCTAATTCTGAATGATTTTTAATGAAATGTATGAAGAAAGTTTTGTACAAAATGCTGTATTAAATAAGAGTGTATTTTTGTCTGGTTCTAACGCATACATTCAGTTTAATTTAATTTTATGGTTTTCAGGTTTTCTTTTAGTAAAACTAGATTTTATACAGAATATTTAACGTGTTTACTTCAATTTTTTTAAAAAAAAACTTGAAAATGGCCAATAAAGAGATATGTTATTATGTTTAAACCAGTGAATCTTTTTAAATCATTATAATATTTTTAATGAACATTTTACTTATCAAAATAAAGATATATAAATTTTTGATAGTATTTCTTATTTTTATCTCATAGCAATCAAAAGAGTTTTTGTTAAAAGTAACAAGACGATATTTTAAAAGTTACAACATATGTAGCATATTTTACAAATGTATAAAAATGAATTTTTTTTTTTTTTTGTATACAGCTTGTTTTATTAAATGCTGTAAATTTTTAAATTAATTTATAATTTATATTTAAATAACTAGTAAATATTTTAAAATTCTTGTAATTATGAAAATGAGAAATACTTTTTCACACTTTATTAATCTTTATTTTAATGTGATTTACTACTGGTAGCAATTTAAGCACAAAATATATATGGAAATTATTCAACCAATAGTCTGCTTCATCCCATTAGTTTTTTTTTTATTCATATGATTATCATTTATTCCTATTTTTCATTACTCATTTTCTAAAATGTTACAGTTTCTTCATTAATTTTTTTTTTATTCAGTATTTTACTATGCAGTATTAAATTTTCTCTCTCTCTTTTGTATATGTTATGCAATATTGAAGTTTTTAAACATAGCCGTGAATATTTCATATTTTTTGGATGTTTGGGTTTTTCTGTATTATGTTTCATGTTTATGTCAATTATCAAATAATTTTTTAATTTATAACTTTGAAAAAACTCATTGAATTTTGGAAATAAGTTTCAAATTTAAATTGAGTAGTATTTTTTTTAAAATTGTATTGTGATTACTTTATTTTAAAGTTCAGTAATTATAATTTGTTTCTTATTGACAGAGAATAAAATTTTTTAGAACTGCTTCAATATGACTTACAATTGAAAGGGATTTTTCACTATGTATTTGATTTATTTTAAATTGTATATTCAAATCATATTTTTAATATTGTGTTTTGTAACAGTAAATAATTTCAATAGCTCATATTTATATGATTAATTTTTTTAATTTGATTTTTTTATGTGTTCATATTTTCTTTTTAAAATGTTTGTTTTTAAAAAATTGGAGACCTATGTTTATCAAATATAAATTAATTTGGAATTAGATTATAAATCTTGAGGATTACAGTACAGCAATTAAATATAGATTTTTATTTTTTTAAAAAAATTACATTTAAAATGGTATTTTGATGTAAATTAAGATTGTCAATAAAAGAGTTATTTGTGTGATCTGATGAGAATTCTTAAAAAAAAACAACTTTTTTTTATGTGAAAGGAAAACTTAGTTAGAACACATTTAAAGTAATTTTTTTTCCTGTAAAAATATGTTTATTTGAATATTTCTTTTATTTAAAAAAGTAATTATTTAAAGTTATATTAAAGTAAAATATTAGGGTACACATTAGGATTATATATATATATATATATATATATATGTAAATATTTATAATTTTTTTTCTTTTTACATTTATTAATTTGTACTTTCCAGTATGAATAACCAAAAAACTGAAAATAAATCTACTGATCATGAAGAAGGGGATCATACACAACCTATTAATTTGGTTGCAGCCAGATCAGTTGCACCATCAACAACATTTACTGGTGCAAATGCAGGTGCTTCTTCTCAACCACTTGCTATGAGACCTCACATAGAAGCTCCAAAACAAGGATTAATGGTATGAATCATATTGGCTCTCAATTTAGCGTGTTTTCGTACATTTTTTTTTTTTATTAAAAATGTACTTATTTTTACCTTAACTTAAAGTTAACTTATTAACTTTTAAAGTTAACTTTTAGTTAAACTTATTTTTTTTTTTTAAAAAAAGCTTTTCATTTGCGAGTTTTTCTTTAAACATTTTTTTGGAAACAGTTATATTAATTGATCTGGAAAAATCAATTTATGTCTGAATGCTTGGTAAAATATTTGCTTCAAAATTTTGCTGGAGCATAGTGCATTAAAAATTATAGTTAAATCAGTTTGAAAATACAAAATTGTAAAATGGGAAAAAGGAAGGTTTGCTTGCCATTCTTTCTGCTGTGAAAGGAAGTCATTCAGTAACTGTAAATCTTTCATTACTGTGGAAAGAAGAAAAGGATAAAATAAAAAGCAAATGATATTAACTGAAAATTAATTCTGATGTATAGTATGAACAAAATGAAAACTTGCCGAAAAAAATTTTACCTTCTTGGTAAAATGAAGTATGGAATAGGTAAATATGTTAATGGGCAGTAGGTATTTGGTGAGATTGAATAGGGAATAAGTAAATATTTCTTCAAGTGATAAAATGACGGACAATAGAGGTATTATTGGATTTGATTCAGTGGTTTATTTTGCCTTGGTATACAATTGTGTTGAACTGTTGGAAGGCATATGACTTCTCTCTGATGAAAGGTTCATTCATTTGAAAGTCAACCTCAGTCTTAACTTTTAATAACCCAGTAATCAATGTACACACAAATTATGGGGACGTGATCTGCTATAAAAAGATATCTTAAAAATAATACAACCCATGTGGAGGGTGAATTTGACTACAATCTTTTAGAGTACATATGGCAACAGGTTTGGAATTATTCCACACAGGACCATGTTTTTAAAGATTTCCTCTGAACCATCGCCACTATTTACTCAACCCTTATTTGTCTTTAAATTTTTAGTCATGCCTGCTTTCTCATTGCATTTTCTTAACATTTTTACCATTCGTAAAGGTGCTTTGAATCGCATTGCTAATTCTTCAATTTTGAAAAATTTATTTTGATAAATAGTCAATCATATAAAAAACATCCCTTCAGCACTGTTTTTTTTTTTCCATCACTAAGGAAGATAGCAGCTTATAGATTTTACTGTAATTTTACACCATTGGATAAGAGTGACATCTCTCACATAGCAATCAGTAGCATTTAAAAATTTTAAAATATTACATTTTAATGAAATATGAACTATGCATGTTAAAGTGCTTAGAATGTTTTTGCTTGTTTTATATCTTTATCTAACATTTCTTCTATTCATATTAAAAAAAAAAAAATAGTTACCTACATTTGATTTTCTTTTAATCTTTTGGAGGGAAAGATAAAAGAAGTTCTAATATATATATATATATGTAATGATTTAACTTAATTCACATTAATTTCTCACTTAAATAATTTAATTTACTAAATTTGCTCATTCTCTCCTTTAAGCGATTATGTTCATTCATATTTCCTGATGCAATTTCTTATTCTTTTTAATTAATTCAATCACGCGTTCTAATAAATTGCTGACAATGCTCTCTTCCCATCGGAACAGACCAAGATCCCTATCAGACTTTAGGTCTATACTTATCTTCCCTGGAAGTCCCTCCATTCAGACAGTTTGGACTCTGATGTTTAATTGAATTTTCCCTCATATAAATAGCAAAACACAGCGAAAAATGTTCTCTTCTTATTGCTCTTCTTATACTCCTTTGTTCTCTTACGCTCGTCCTCTCTCTCTGATCATTTGAGATTTGTATGGTAATTTCGCTTCAGCCATTGGTGGCCGGAGCCCGACTAATGTCTGCTACAATATGGAAATAAAAGTATTTCGGCCATGTTAAAAAAAAGTATTTGTCATAAAACCATACCATAAAAGTATTTGTCATTACTATTGACAAATGTTATAATAAATACGTTACGTTTAGTCGACAGGACCGTTTTACATATATGTGTGTTTGTGTGTGTGTATAACATAATGTTGAGAAGAATTCCCCTCCCCCCAACAGTGATTTATTTCTAGTTGTCAAACATTTTTAATCATAGAATTATTGAAACAAATATGGAAATATGGAAACAAATATGGTATAAAAATTGAAATTCCTTTTTTGAGTCTGATTCATTACAGAAATGTCTTTACATTATTTTTATGTACTATCATAGTGTGATTTAAAACTTAGACATAATGTTAATTAGTTTCTTATTTTTCTTTTCCCCTTCGGTGTGATTTTATTCAGATATCCTATAAGTAATTTAAATATATCTAATCCAAAATTTATTTGGTTTGTTATTTATATTTCAATAAGAGTTTAGTAATACTTGGTATAAAAATAGCTGTTAATGTGAGACAAAATGCTATAGTAATCAGTTCATTCTAAGTCTGAAAATTGTGTTATGAGAATTATAAAACTTGAGAAAGGCAAATATTTACTACTGGTTTTATTTGGGGGAAAAGAACTAAATTGTGTACATTAGTGAAATAATTTTAAATGTAAGAAAGTATCATTAACAGTTACATATTGTTTGACACAGCATAGCCACATCTGGCTCTTGCACCAATACCATTCACTTCCACTCACTCATTCACCATTTTCATGAAAAGTCTATAAAAAGAAATTTAATAATTGATTAATTTTTTGTATTTCTGAACATATTTTTGAAAAACGTTTTTTAAAATAATGCAAGTAATTGAATAAGCACTTCAAATCTCAAAGGTTCTTAATTGTACATTGCTTGTTTAAATGCAATCTAAAATAGAAAGTCATTTAGTGAGATGTCAGATTTAGATTTGTCAATGGCCGTTGTGTAATTGTAGATCATTGTAAATTGAAACTAGCTATGTTTGTATGTTCTCAGTGTAAATTATTAAGAAAGTTATTTTAATAAATAAATCTTTGAAAAAAATTAATGGTTTTAAAGGTATGACATGTAAGCAATATGGTCCGAAAGATGAAGATTTAAAATTAACTAAAAGTAGTATTTTCAGTACTTTTTATTACTCCTGTCATACCATAAATAAATGGTTAGAAAGTCAGCTCAAATTATTCAAAATACTACAAACTGAAGCTTTCGGAATTGCATTGGGGCTTCCGCAGTGGACCCGAAACAATCAGCTCTTAAAATGGCTAAACAGGAAATTTTCTCAAAAAATAAGACGGATGGTGAATAAATCTTTTGTCACTCAAATGGTAACTTTTTTCCTGTGTAGCTCAATAGCCCTAGAATAATAAATCTGAAAATACTGGGTGGGGGCAAAAAAAACTTCATGAATATTTTTCAAACTTTGAATGTTAATAAAGAACAAATGCTGATTCCTAGATGGATGTATTTCATGGAGCTTCTGTGTGAGATTTATACCAATGAATTTGGATTTCAAGGTAAAAATTTACCAATTCTTATTAAAAATTGACTGATGCAATAATTGACCATAATTTCTGAGATTTCTCCATAATAGCTATGGATGCTTCAAAAATCCAGAGTCGATAACAATATCTGTATCAACTTGATTACTTGTCCTTGAAGACATCGAGCAATATTTTGAGAAAGTAAATGAAAAGAACCAAAGAAAGCATTTATTCAAGAGAGTATTTCGAAATCTTAGGGAGCATCCTAACTGTAGGTAATAATTAATTGGACAAAAAGCAGAAGAAAGGAAATACTATGCACACTCAAATCATCAGTAAAATGTTCATAGCTCCTGGGCTGTTGCAAAAATTATTGAAATAGTTAATACAAGGTGGTTTATTTATTTATTTTTTTCAGAATTAGTTTAATATCTTTGACAGTGTTTCTTTCATAATAAATTTTAATGAGTGGATTTTTAAAAAATTTTTTTGCTTTTAGTTTTTAAATTTTTTAGTTATTTTAGGTATTTGATAACTTACTTAAACTTTTTAATATTATTTTTACTAGCCTGTTACTGTATTAGTGATTTGGAATATATTCCTTCGACTTGTAAAGGCATGTCCCATAGAAATCACTTCTGTAATGTACTCTAGGTAGCCCTACGGTACAATATTACCTTCAAAGAGCTTTTAAAAGTGCAGTAGCTGATAAACTCATGTTCAGAACATTTTTGCAGTACACCAAATATTTTGACTATATCCCTTAAGGCTTCCGTCTACTCGCCATTTTGATTTCATCAGCTTAATGTTAATCCTAAGGAATTTCGACTTGAATTCTCACATCTTTATTATTTGATCTATTTGAATGCAATAAAGTGTATTTGAAAGAGCAAAAAATAATGAATGCTTTTGTGGAATTACTTTTTTCCTAAGATTTTTAAAAATATTTGAAAATATTCTTTAAAGACTGGAAAACTCAAAAACGAATCATTAAAATAAGAATAAAAATATTTTTAAAAATCTTAGGAAAAAAGTAATTCCACAAAAGCATTCATTATTTTTTGCTCTTTCAAATACACTTTATTGCATTCAAATAGATCAAATAATAAAGATGTGAGAATTAAAGTCAAAATTCCATAGATTAACATTATGTCCACGAAATCAAAATGGCGGGTAGACGGGAGCCTTAAAACCAATTACTCTATCAACTTTCAAACCAGAAAACTTTTCTTCAAAAGACACTTAAAGATGGAAACATGGCTTCAGGAGGATAAGTAAGTTCAAAGTGCCATCTTGTGAAAAAAAAAAACACCTTTAAAGTAAAAGGAAATTTTTTCATACTATTAATTGTTTAATTTCATTAGTTCTACAAAAGTCCATTTAAAAAAAGACAGGAATTGAATTATTTGCTTTAACTAGTCTTAAATTATAATTTTAGAAGTAAACATAATGTTACAAATCTTAATAATGATTCCTGCCTGGGGATCAGCAGTTGTTCAGAGCAAAATCCCCCAGAAGTTTATCTTTGAAAATCTTAACTTTAAAATTTCATTGCTGTTTTACCTTCTGGTATTTTTTTTTTAGATAAGTGTAGGAAACATAATCGTGAGGAACTTGTTATCTTTTCTTTCACATTTTACCATAGGATTTATTGTCTTTGTTAAACAAGTTGATGCATCTCTATGATACCGTAATGTTCTGTCTCTAATTTGGACCCCTCTCTTTGTCAACTAATTTTAATCAAATTTCTCATTTTCTTTTTCAAATGCTTATATCATTGAAACATATTGTTTGCTATAGCATAGTCAGATTTGGTTCTTATTCCATATTACTGTTTTTTCCCCCTTCCTACTACCCTTGCTGTTTCAGTTTATTCTGTTTTTAGTTTTTTCCCCGTAATGATATAAATATAAATAGGCTTATTAACTCAGAATTAGTTTTATTTCTATAACAGTTTCTTTTGTAATAAATTTTAATGAGTGTTATTTGGGAAAAAAATTTGCATCTGTTTTAAATATAAAAATATATAATAGTTTACTTAAACCTTTTAATAATATTATCAATAAAACTTTTAAAACTTTCCTTTTGGACTGAAATGTAAAATATCTCAACTAATTGCTTAGAAAACAAGAAGAGTTTTGTTTCAGAAAAGAATCTATTTAATTACTTCTTTTTTCAACCTGAATGTTTGGATACATTAATTATATGCCTCTCTTTATATATGCTTATATATATAGCATGCATGAACTTGTTTAATCAAATACACACACGTGTAGTAAATTTATAAAATAAGAATACACTGGAATATCTGAAAATATTCTTATGATATTTGATTAATTGCCATCATATTTCAATTAAAGATATAAAAAAAATTATTTAATACTTTAATTACTTATGTAATACAAATATCTTAAAAGAGATGCAAATGCTGTTTTATAAAAAATAATTTTTATTGTTTTAAATTAAATTATAGCATTCAAATATCTGTCTCAGGAAACTTAAAAAGCAATAATTCGTTAATGAGGTTGTGACGGGTCTATCAGCGACCCTGTCACTGATAGTCCTCTTGGGGGAATTAGCACATATTTGCATCAGAGGACTTCCTCCGAAGAAGAGAACGGAGATATGCAAATTAAGACTATTATGTGTTTGTATATATATAGTGTAAGCTTTCAAGAGAAAGCAAGCGCAGAAGCCAAGCGTAGTAGGGCAGAAGCTGGTAGCGGTCATTAGGAAGCCAGGCGTAGCAGAGCCAAAGGGGAGATTGAGTGGGGATATAGATAGTACAGATTTCCTGTTTGATTGTTCTATAGACTTGTAGATTAGCTGTCAATAAAGTGATTGTTTTAGAAATGTCTACCATTCCTTCCCATCCGTCTGATAATTTGTTATAAGGTTTGTTGGAAAAGAATTAATCACTATATATGTGAACAATTAAAGTGGGCAGTTAGAATATTTCTGAATATTTTTTTGCCTAAAATTGCATGAAATCTGGAAAAGCGTGTAATATTTCTGATTTCATTAAAAAGCTAAATAAAATAACATATACAGTTTATACATTAATATGAAGTTTCTATCTTGTACTTTAAAATTGTTTCACATTGTCTTTGAAGCAAGAACTTCTATATAACTCTTTAATATTTTGCTTTTCAACCAGAAAATATTTCTTTCAATTTATTTACAATCTCAACATACATAAAACGTAATTTTCTGGCATATTAAAAGAGTATAGGAAAGGAATTGATATTGTATATAATAAATATTTATTTTCAGACCCTGTACTTTCGAACTCCTACACCTAGACCTCAGGGTCAAGTGATGGGTCCAGTTGTTGGAACTCAGGTGTCTTCAACTCAGCATTTTACTACCAAGCAAGGTACTTTTTAATTAATATTTTATTAGTAACAATGAAATTGCAACATTTATTTCTTTTTAAGTATTCTATTTGTTATCTTTATAATTTGTGAATTATATGTATTCTTAATAATGAAGTTTTATGATTTTCAGCACAAGAATTTAAAAATAGTGGCATTTCAAGTTGGACTGGTAAGATTGCTTTTCTGACATGATTTATACCATACCTTTTTACTTATATTTTAAATTTCCTTGATTTAAAGTTTTATGGAGTGAATGGAGTACAATTGTTTTATGAGTTTATTTAAATTATTAGCTTCACAAGATTTTATTTTTTTGCTCAACCATAAGAAGTCAACAGTTCTTTGTTATTCTGTGTGAAAATTATTAATTTTCATCTTCCTTCATTTTGAATATGTATCACGCCAAGTTATTACACAATGTATTAAGAATCAGAGTTATATGCATTTATGGAACATTAATTGCATAACATTAATCTCATTTCAATATGAAACATACATTGCTGAATAAATATATCCTGATATTTTCTGCAAAACGTGAAGATGAGTGATATGATGCAATATTGTTTTACTTCATTTTTATAATGTTTAATTTTCTAGTGAATCTATTTTTCTGGAAAGATGACTTTAAAAATAAACTAAAATATTTTTGTGGAAAGGTTGCTCCTCCCCTTTATATATATTCACACGCGCACACACACATATATATATTTAATTCATGGTTAATATAATGCAACAAATGCTTCGATTTTATTTGGAGTTTTAAGATTTCCCCTAATTTTTATTTGTAAATATTTTTAATTTCTAAGAAGATTGTGGTATCTTAAATTCTTTTGAAAAGTTTTAAATTTGTTCCCTTTAAATTAAAGTTTGAAAAATTAGTTTAGTCTCTTAATTCATTTTTTTTAATTGTATAGGTTAAAGAATAACAGTTGACTGATCATTTATTAAAATTGAATATAAGGCTGATTAAAAGTTTCCTACAGTAAAAAATGCATGTGCTGAAAAGTTATTTCAGTTTGAGTTGATAGTGTTGCATATTTTTTTAATATTTAAATAAGCAAGAACTAGAAATCATTGTATAAAAGATTTTATGAAAAAACAATTTTCATCTACCTAGAAGTGTGTAAAACAAAACTATTGGATGAATAGCTTTGAACAATAGTCTACTGCAAGTTGTGTAGTAAAATCAGTGCATCCAAGGGCCACCTAATATATGTGAGCATTTAGGCAAAAATATTGTCTTTTCTGATGCAGCAAATGTCCGGTATCATCAATTCAAAAGAAGTAATTTTTAACATAATAAATGTATCTCACTCTACAGATAATTTCCATTCATGATCTTCTTAAAAAAATTGCTGAGGAAGATCATTGCATAACAACATGAGAACTTGCTGTGCTGTAGTGTTGCACAATAAACCCTTATTTTGACAGTGATATGTTTTGCTATGCAATTCAGTCTATAAATCATGCATAAATTTATAGATGATAAAAATAGATTGCAGCCAAATGCCTGCAGAAATTTGTTTCAAGAATAGAAAAAGTGCAAATTTCTTGATCACGATTAAGTGCAATAAGAAGTGGATTTATTACAATAATACTGATTGTATTAGTGGATGGTCCAAACTTGTATATTCTTTTGATACAGTTTCAGTACTGTTTTTTCTAACTGGAAATTTCTTTGTATCTGATGGGATCTGTAAAAGGATTACTCAAAAGTGGTTAGACGATAAACAGTGATGTTTCTAGATATATTCTGGAGAATGTTAATATTGCAGTCAAAGAAAATGTTGAGATGTGTTTAGCATTTTATTGTATCATGACATTGTTGAATACCATACAAGTGTGACCACTGTTAGAAACTGTATGAGCTGGCACGATATATGATGACTCAACTTAAACATAGTCCAGACATAATGCCTTATGATTTCTTATTTTAACATCAGCAATTGCACTCACATTAAAATTTTTTCACTTCTACTACAATTTATAACATTCTTTTAATGACTGTTCATCTATTTTACCTGTTTGGCTAATATGCTTAAATAAGTTTGAGTTTGTATTATATATTGTAATATATTTTGATCAAATAAGTATAAAGGCCTATTTAATTTTAAAAAGTTTACCTACAAGTAGTGATAAAATTTCTTAATTTCATGTGAATACCATTATATTTATGTATGAAATAATTTTACTTTAAAACTTCCTCCTTTGTTTTCTCCTAATGTTTCTGTGATGAGAAGCTATTTCTAAATGAATAATGGCACAGAAAAAATCATTCCTGCTGAGAGACTAGTACTGTATCAAAATTGATGCAGCCATTTTGTAGCAAAATATTATTTTTCGCAATGTGAACCGAATAATTCGCGTACTAAATTTGTACTTTAAAAGACTTCTGGTAAATAAAGTACTTTTTATTCTTATAATAAAGCACTTTTTGCACAGTTGCATTCGTAACATTTTTTTTAAAAAAATTACATATTCCATGGAAATCGAGGTATTTGGGATTATTAAAGCATATTTTATTCCTTTAACATGCTTTTGTAGAAGTTTCTTTCAAGATTTGGCTATCTTTATGACTTTTGAACTGTTTCCCATAGTGTTTGAAGGGTTTCAACGTTTCTGAATGTATCGATACTAACGTGATTATTCAAATCTTTTTATGAAGCCACATTAAAACTATGTATTTGTTAAAAATTTGTTTCCTTAATGTCCATATTATGGAAAAGCTGATTCATTTGATTTCCGATGCGAGTTAATTTTCAGATCCTACACTGTTCGTTACGGAAGCAAATTGTTCTCTGGAGAGAAAAATGCTGATTTTGCCCATGTTCTGAGACATTTAACATAATTGGACCACTTTTTAAATGGCAAAAACTTTTACTCCAATTTGTAAAAATATTGAGGTTTTGCAGACCAATTCATTTCCCCTACATAAATATTATATGTAATACTGAATTTTTTTTTCTATGACAAATTTTATAAGTTTGTAAATCAATTAATGGGATTTCATTTGTTCTGCATACCAGTTTTTCTCTACAGAGAATAATTACATCGATTGTTTATTTCTTTTTATAACATTATTTAATGACTGTTCATCTATTTTATCTGTTTGGCTAATATGCTTAAATAACTATGAGTTTGTATTATATATTGTAATATATATTTTGGTCAAATAAGTATAATTTCCTATCTAATTTTAAAAGGTTTACCTAGAAGTAGTGATAAAATTTCTTAATTTCATTTGAATACTGTTATATTTATGTATGAAATAATTTTACTTTAAAACTTCCTCCTTTGTTTTCTTCTAATGTTTCTGTGATGAGAAGCTATTTCTGAATGAATAATGACACAGAAAAAATCGTTCCTGCTGAGAAACTAGTACTGTATCAAAATTAATGCAGCCATTTTCATTTGATGGCAAACAAATTGTTGGCTGGAGAGAAAAATTCTGTTTTTGCCAATGTTCTGAATTATTTATCGTTGTTCGGCCGCTTTTTAAACCGCAGAAACGTTTATACCAATATGTGAGAACATTGAGGTTAGGCAGCCCAATTTGTTTCCCCTACATATATATTATTTGTGATAGGGAGTTTTCTTTTTCCATAACAAACTTTGTAAGTTCATAAATCAATTAATGGGATTTCATTTGTTCTGCATACCAGTTTTTCTCTACAGAGAATAATTACATCGATTGTTTATTTCTTTTTATAACATTATTTAACTGTTGTGCTTCGTTCAGTTACGTATTGCTGTGTCATTATTCATTCAGAAATAGCTTCTCATCACAGAAACATTAGAAGAAAACAAAGGAGGAAGTTTTAAAGTAAAATTATTTCAGACATAAATATAACAGTATTCAAATGAAATTAAGAAATTTTATCACTACTTCTAGGTAAACCTTTTAAAATTAGATAGGAAATTATACTTATTTGACCAAAATATATATTACAATATATAATACAAACTCATAGATATTTAAGCATATTAGCCAAAAAAGAAAAAAAAACCAGATGAACAGTCAATAAATAATGTTATAAAAAGAAATAAACAATCGATGTAATTATTCTCTGTAGAGAAAAACTGGTATGCAGAACAAATAAAATCCATTAATTGATTTATGAACTTACAAAGTTTGTTATGGAAAAAAAACTCCTATCACAAATATTATATATGTGGAAACAAATTGGGCTCTAACCTCAATGTTCTCACATATTGGTATAAGCGTTTCTGCGGTTTAAAAGCGCGAACAACGATAATAATTCAGAACATTGGCAAAAACAGAATTTTCTCTCCAGCATCAATTGTTTGCCATCAAATGAAAATGGCTGCATCAATTTTGATACAGTACTAGTTCTCAGCAGGAATTTCTGCTCATTTTCATCGTCTTGTCAAGCAATTTACATTATTCATTTTTTACACAAATGAAATACATCAATTTTGATACACTAGTTTCTAAGGACGATTTTTCTGTGTCATTATTCATCAGAAATAGCTATCTCATCACAGAAACATTAGAAGAAAACAAGGAGGAAGTTTTAAAGTAAAATTATTTCATACATAAATATAACAGTATTCAAATGAAATTAAGAAATTTTATCACTACTTCTAGGTAAACCTTTTAAAATTAGACAGGAAATTATACTTATTTGACCAAAATATATATTACAATATATAATACAAACTCATAGTTATTTAAGCATATTAGCCAAACAGATAAAATAGATGGAACGTCATTA
>BMAW01043998.1:0-18449 GCA_019974015.1 Nephila pilipes
CTTTAGCTGAGAGAGAGAGAATATCCAAATAGCTGGAGATACAATTACGCCTTTTTATTTGTAGCACAAAAATGCAGAAGAGATCAGAAAAGCAAGAATTTGTCCTTACTTTCGTTTTTATAAAAGGGGTTTCCCTATACCCATAACAGATTTCAGGGCATAAGTTGTAGAGGTTCTGAAGGATTTAAGTGGCTTGCAGCTGCCTAGTAAGGATTATCTATATAAGTCTTTAATTGTGAGAACTGTACGTTCAGCAAATTTTTAAGAGCGCGTGAAAGCGTAAATTAAAGGAATTTGCAATTTTATCAAAAAATACGAAGGAACTCTTGATTTTTAAACTAGGGAATGGGAAAAATTAGGAAATTATTAAAATATTTTTCAGTTAAATTATTACAAATTAAAATTGAATCATTAAACACACACACACACACACACACACACACACACATATATATATATATATATATATATATATATATATTGTGTTTTGGAATTCAAAAAATGTGATTTACTATTTTTGTTAAACGCAGCTAGAACGAAAAACATATTTAGACTCTAAAAATATTAAGAACTACTATCTTTTTATTATAAAATTTAGATTATTACGATTTATAACCATTATAAATAATTTAACGTAACAGTTAAAATTCTACTAAATAATATATACTTAGTAATAATTTTACTATCATTATAATTATGAAAATGTGTGTTTATTATGTTAAAAATGCTTCTCCCATATACTAATGCAGTCATATCGCAGAACTACCTTGTTGTCAGTACTTTCGGTTAATTTAAATGAACTAAAAATATACTCTTTCGAACATAATTTGGCATTAGTGGATTTTAAAGTAAAACATTTTAAAACAGAAGCTTTATAAAAAGCAGAAAGAGTGTATCGCTATCTTTAAAGCAGCGTGAAATATTCAACAAACATATCCAAATCAAACATTTTCTTACAATTTTATTTCTTAATTTAAAATCTTAAAATATGATCGTTATAAAGTCTTCAGATTTCAGTAATTTCTATATCTATAAGTTAGCTTTAATAATGAAAAATGTTTGTCTTACTAAAATTTCCTTTGTAGTCTAAATTTTGAATTTTTTCTTCTAGACTATAAATTCTAATTAAAAATATGAATTGAAATTTAGTTTGTTATATTATTCAAAGAGTTATAGACTGAAAATTAAGTATTTCAAAAGAACTTTGATTGAAATTCAGCTACTTAAAATGCACAAATCTTGAAATTTAATACTGATGCGACTTAGAATTGTCTGGCTTCGTTTATGAATTTATGGATACTTTAAATACCACGTGCTAATAAACTGATATTGGTAATTCCATTTTTTTCTTCTTTTGGGGAGATTTCCAGTTGGTCCTAGTGATATGTGAGGGATATGAATATAACTAAGCTGAATGTTATATAATAGCAAAAAAATTATCACTGAACTGTTAAATTTCAGTAAGAAATATTTCTTCAAAAATACAAGGACTCTCGTTAAATCATAAAATTTGTTTGCAATGTAGAGCACAAAAATTACCTTAAAGTTAGAAACGTAATAAAGTTTTACGTTGATTACCCATATTAACTCGTTCCATTATCATCGTGTGTAATCAAAATCGTCGTTTCCAATGCTTGATTTCCCACACGTATATATCCACTGTGTAGCTGATGCATGTTAAATCTGTTGAAGTTCCAAGTCCTTCCACTGGTATGGTGTGGAGGGTTTTGAGTAGGAGACGCCAGCTCAGATGTTGTCCTCGTCATTTGACCGAGACTCAAAATTACAAAATCCATCGCTAATAGCCCTGTATTGCTTCTTAGTGTGACGTTAATAAAGAATCACAATTACCCCACAAAGTATAACATTGGTAATCGATCAGTTTTTCCCAGATTCTGTCTCAATTAACAATTCCACGTTGACTAACCGACTCATGTAAGGATTATTTTAATCACTCGACAGTCACTAAATGGTACCTGATCAAAATGGAACAATCGACGAAGCGTAGTAAACTAAAGACTGTGTCGTTAGTCAAGGCATCTTTTGCTTACAGTGACTCTTCAATACGCACTAAATACATCAGCAACCGTTAACCAAAGTACCGCTGTAACAACCGTTTGTGATAAAATATTTCATGTGAAGAAATTTCCTAAAATTGATTACATTTAATAAATAACTTTTACTTTTCATACCTTTTATTGCAATCAATAACGAATTATCTATTTTTAGCATTTTGGTGAACTGTATTTCTAGATAAATTTTTAGAAAATAATTTATGCGTGATGTCAACATCATTACATCCTCATTTCCTTTAGAAACTGTGTTTGCAGAACAAAGAGTTTGAAAGATATCATGGTGTAAGCTTATTCATTGAGCAATAATATTCATTAAAGCTTGGACAAACAGCGTAAAAGAAAGTTTATGGCCTTAGGTAAATATCATTTAAAGCGTAGGAGGAATAAGTTGGTAAAATTATAAAAATAAAAAAACATATTTTTCTAAGGCACATAAATAATGAAAGTAATACAGAATTCATTCGAAAATGTCATACAAAAGCAATTCAATTAATCTCAAAATATACTTTTTATGTGTCTTATAATATCGGGACTCTTTTTGTTTTCTTTCAGAGAGAGTACAAAGAACTGAAAAAATTTAATTAATTTATAGTTTTGCGGAGAGAGATAACACTTTTACGTCGGTAATTACGAATGGTGATTCCTATGTTCAACACACCACAGATAATAAAGAATAACTAAAAAATATTTCCCAATGTCTGGAGCAAAAATTAGTGAATACAATAAAAGAAACAGAAATTGAATTTTTGAAAGAAAAATTAATTAATTTCACAAATTACCTACAAGAATTCGATCAAAAAGTAAAGTATTAAGTTTATGGTTGGACTGTTAATAAGAAAAACAAAGAAATTGATGTTAATGGATAAATATATATTAATTGTATAATTTTTTGCGTTAATTCATCATATCTATAATACTTAGAACTCTATTCATATTTTGAAACATATTTGAAAACCTGAATAAAAAAAGTATTTTTTATCAAAAATATTTGAGTAATCAAGAAAGGTTAAAGTGTAGCATTAAATTAAAATTACTAATGTATTATAAGAATGTAAGGTATATTTGTAACGTTTCAATTGATTTAAAGTATTTTATTCAATATTTAACTGACTTAATGGAGCATTTTATAGATTAATATATTCATTATATCAAGATTTTAAAGGGTAGTTAATGTAAATATTAGAAATGTAAAATTATTTTCTTTTTGTAATTAATTTCAATGTGATTCAATTCTTAAGATGTAATGAGACTTACGCTAAGAAATTTAGAATTAGATATATAACAGTAACAAGAACAAAACTCTGTAATTATTATCTTTTATCCAAACAAATCAGATAAGATTTTTAATTAAAAATTCAAGTATTTGAAAGAAAAGTGATCATGTGTCACATTAAGTAATGAAGAAAAAGTCAATTTTATTGAACTTATGCAAAAATATATAATAAAAGTTTTACAAGCTTTACCAGTCTGTTTTACAGAATTTAAAATCCTATAGAATTTTAACAAATTTTGTTCCCTAAAGTCTCTAAGAGCACCAAACCTCACTAACGCTGTTAAATTAGATATCTATCTAAAAAGGAATTAGAAACGCGAGCACGTGAAACGGTTACACACTTTTCAATGCTTTCTTAACTTTATCTCTACCCGTAAGAAATATATATTTCATAAAGTCTCACTTTTACTATATTCATTTGATATATTTAATCAGAAGTCACAACACACTTGTTAAATAATAAGTATAAAAATATTAAATAAAAGTTTATAGAGAATGCTGAGAGCGTATGTTATCGAAAAAGATTTGAAAAAATATTGAGTAAAAGGATTGTAAAAGTGATAGATATTGAATTTTTTCTATGACATAAAATCTAACGACTGTAATAAGTGTTTGAATGGAAATTCTAACATAACTATAATTTAATATTGACTTTTAACCCCGCGTATTTCAATCAGATATAATTTCTTAAACTGAAATGTTAGCATAAAAATTTTATTCATGTTGCCTCCTTATTGATTTTATATGCTACAGTATTACTTACTCTTCTAAGTAATATATATATATATATATATATATATATATATATATATATATATATACTACATACAGTGTATTCAAAACGTTCCAGAACACCCGTTCTTAGAAAAGTACAAATGGTGCTATCTACATGAAACCGAAGAATGATATAACAATTTTCAGCTTCGTGTATCAATCGGTTGCATTCATTTATGACTAGTTCCGACTTGGCAGAGTTTCTTAGCATAAAGAATGTACGTGCATCATTGTTACCGAAAAAAGAAACATCAAACTTTGATTTAAATTCGAAGAATCAGCCACAGAAACATCTGAAACGATTAAATCTCCATAAGGATGCTATGATTCGTTCCCGAGTATTTGAGTGGTTTTTGGAATTAAAACCTGGAAGAGACTCTACCAGAGACGATGAAAGATCTGGTCGTCCATGTCTGATAGGGACCTACATGCGTTCACTGCACGCAGGTTGGATCAATCATGGTTTCAAAAAGGTAATGGTACAAGTTCCGAAGATAATGGTACTGTCCAAGTGATGTCAGCACGTGTATCCACAGGCTTGCTTTGGAGATCATATAGGCCCTTTTCATTGAAATTTTGCGGCAGGTGTAGGGCACTCTTGATGCTATCATTGGAGCTGGGCCAATATTTGCCGATTGGTATCCGGGGGTCTACATTCATAGCACCCGTTAAGAAGACTGCCATTGAGTCAAGAGCACAGACGATTCCGTTTGAGATGGTGTTGGGCTAGAACCACGTTGACTTCAAGGTGGCTTGAAATGAGTGTTTTCAGATGTGTCACGCTTTCGTTTAATCAATGACAACCGCAGCGTAAGAGGCTGGTAGTGACATCGTGATAAGTCCAATCCAACCGCAAATTTAGACCCCTGTATCAAGTGACAATGCAGAATCAAGGCTTGGAGTGCGATTGTTTGCGATTGCAGATCACCTCTAATCCTTGTTTTTGTGGATGACATGCTCCATTCGGTAACACTCCCCATTCTTCAGGGGATGCTGAATGCCATTGGTCACCAGGATAATGCCAGGCAGCACACGTCACTCATTAGCTAAAATAATCTACAAGGAACCTCGGTACTCTTCTGGCCACTTGTCTCCCCATATTTCTAACTAATCGAACATGTGTGGGATGTAGTTGGACGTTGTTTGTGTAGATTGATACTGCCGCTTTCAGAAGACAAAGTGTGGCAAATGGTTGAGAGAGAATGAACAACTATTGCTCAGGAGACAATCCGCATACTCTTTAAGTATGTACCTAGACGTATTGCCGAATGTATTTCATCCGAGGGGGGTCCAACCAATTACTGAGCATACTATACATTCGCTATATTTGTAAATGGATCATGTCATAATAAACATAATTTATTGTTCGTTACTATGTCTCTCTCTTTGCCGATCTTCATCACTTTCTGCACATGCGTTCCAGGTGTTGTATTTCCATTGTCATGTATTATATATATATATATATATATATATATATATGTGTGTGTGTGTGTGTGTGTGTGTGTGTGTAGGATTTTCCAGCTAATTATTAAAGAATTAATTTTATTTTCCAATGTATTGTAAAATCAGTTCCTCCTATACTCAATAGATGGCACCACGAATCAGCATCATGTGATAGCTCATGCAACGCCACCTATTCCAGAACAAAACTGAGTGACCTTTCGTTCTCGCCCTCTCTTTCCCTCCATTTTCCGCTTCTCTTCTCCTTCGCATTACCCGCGTCGGAAATAAACTCCGAATTCCAGCGCCCTTCGTCAATATGGGTTAAAGGAGGTAGCCATCTATTTTGCTCCGATAATCTGGTCAACTCGTCGTCTGCTTGTGTATATATTTTCATTCTTCATCTCTCCATTTAATAAACGAAGTAAAACAAGTTGAACCTCATCATTGAATTGATACAAAACCACCAATGGAATCTGGTAATGGAATCACCCCATAGACAACCAGACCGACTTTTTATATATATATATACAGAGTGGAAGGGATAGGATCCATAATATCAGTACAACAACGCTTTTTTAGTCTCAAAGCCCTAAGTAGCGTTTTAAATTGCTTAATCTACATTTTTGATTTCACTGCTTTATTTTTCTTTTCTCTATTTCTGCTTCATAGGTTTTGGTGATATTTTTGTTTATTCTGACCATTTGTAGTAATCAAATATTTTTAAACTGATCGCTTATTTTTTACATCTTAAATATATTTAAATTTATATTGTTGTAGTTGGGTAATTTGTTATTAGACTATGTAAATACTTATTTTACATTCTTATAAATTTTTGATTTAAATTATACTTTAAGCAGTTTAAAGGCTTTATATGGTTTTTTTTTTAACCCTTGTCTTCTTTAATTTTCATCTCAATATCTCTATTTAAATTTTCATGTCTTGCTTTTGCAGAATTATGACTTATATTTTAAATACGTTTATTTATTAACTTGGTAATATTAGAGTTTTTTACTAGTTTCAATTTTACATTTAAAATTTGATTGATATATTTTCGCTATAGTTTTGTAATTTATTATTAGCATATATATACATGTTTACTTCGTTATTATATTGAACATTATTAATTATATTTTTAATTTATATATATATATATATATATATATATATATATATATATACTGAACTGTTTTGCAATTTCCCCTTCAACTTACTCGGATAATTTTCTATTTGCATTGTTTAAAATAAAATGTCCTCCCAAAAAATGAAATGTGATTCATAGAAATTAGATTCAAGTTAATGCCTGGAATGAATGGATTACATAAATTACATTTTTATGTAAGAAATGATGAAATCAATAATATTGAGTTAGAGAACTGAAAACTAGCTTGGACGACAGATAGTGAAATGTCTGAACCAAGCATTTCGTTATCAAACAGGGAAATCCTAGATGATATAGGATAAAATCTCCAATCTCAACCCCCCTCAGTTACAGTGTATTTACTCTCTTGAACTCGAGTGTTTTGGTAAGAAACGAATTTAATTTGTATTTTGAACCAGATTCCAAGCACGTTTAGGTGAAAATGACTACAGAGAGAGTTCATAGGGATAAATTTTAAACATTCATAATTTGATTAAGAAGAATTGGATTATCTCCTATCTTCAGAAGACAGTGCAATTTAGTTACTATATTATTAGATTTATAATGAAAGGTAAATCAATAAATAATCAGCTATTGTACAATACATCTACATATAGTCAAATAGAAATACCCCATATATATATACACTTGCTTCTACCTATTTTTTTTCTTACATATCATACATCGAATAATAATGTCAATCTATCAAAACATGAAGTTCTCCAATACTATAATAGAAAATTACCATTTCGTTAACCGTATTCTTTTGAACATGTATGCTTGCGTTTCAATTCAAATTCTCCTTTTTCTGAATTTATATTCATGTATAACATAAAGAAAGATATCGTGAGCCATCAGTATATAAATATAAAAGTGTATCCGCGTATATACACATTACTTGAGATTTTCATATTTTAGCCTCAAAAAGCAACGTAACCTCCTTGGGAAGCTTAGAAAATGTTTATTTTAGGCATAAAGAAAGATTAAAAAGAGAATGAATAATAATTCATTCTTTGGTCTCATGGAAGAATTATTTTCCTCCTCTAGAAACCTTAATGCAGTATGGAGCACTCTGCTGGCCTAACTTGCAGCCAGCGTATAAATAATAAGTAAACTACAGGCGAAGCTTGCATGGAAGATTTTGTTTCCTCCGTAAGCCTCGATCCTCGCGATTAATCTTTATATATCTCACTGACTCCCTCTCCTTTCTTAAGCCACAGGTTATGACATTGCTGACCCTTCATGATCTAGCTCAGTTTTGATCCTTCTTGTTAACAATGAGAAGTTGGCAGTTAACACCATCATAATGACTTGCCTTCTCTTGGTTGGGAACGCATCTCTTGCCGGTAAGTCACTACTTCGAAGAAAAATGATTCGCTCTGCTGATAGGATAGGTTCATATTTAAAAAGCTAAGTAAGCCTGAAATTTTAAGTAATGTTTTATTATTAAGTGAGCTGGCGTAGTAAAATAAAGTTTTTAAGTAAATCTGTTGGGTAATATTTTAATGATTTATAGTTTTAGTTTAAGTTTTATTATAGGCAATTTGCTTAGACATATAACTTTTGCTCAGGCATATAAGTTTTATAATAGGAAATTTGTAAATAATATCTCTGAATTAATATTATTTCGAATGAGTATTCAATTAATATTACAAATAAAATTCTGTAAACTTAAACTTCGAAATAATGGTGATGTCGAGCAAATAATTTGCTCTTCTGAAACTTCGTATTTGTTGGCTCTTCATTCATTTTGGCTGTGTAATCTTGAAAATTTAAATTATGTTTTATTATTAAGGGGGTTTGAGTAATGAATAAAACTTAAAGTATACACTAAGGGTTAAATTTTAATTATAGTTTTATAATGGGAAATTTGTAAATAATTTCTCTAAATTAATCTTATTCTGATTTGAATTTCAATAATAATTGCAAGTAAAGGTCCATTAACTTAAATTTCGGCAGAATAGTGATTTGGAGCAAATTATATTTGCTCTTCCGAAGCTTCGTATATGTTGGCTCTTTTTTCCGTCCTTTAATTTCTTTGATGAGTTTATTCTGACGCTTAGCAGAGCTAAGCTCCTTCTATTTTTAAGAAACATGATTGAAATTATAAAATTGCATAAAACTGGAAAGTCACTTATTGTATTCATACTCCTAATTAGCATTTGAATGTAAAGCTCTGTTAACTTTCAAATATTTTAGAAAACATCGAGTTCTTAGTTTTTCATAAGTATGAAAAATATTTGTAAATTTATTTTTATAAAACTGATTTTAATAAAACTTTTTATTTCGCTTAGTCTGATACCTCAAGAAAGACCACGTTTCATAAAATCCGAATATTTTATAACTAAGTAACTATCAGTAGTTTATATTACTTAAATGTACATATCGTAAATCTAAGATTTTTGAATTTTAAAAACTTATTATTTTGTTGAAAAAAAAGAAAAATAATTGAAACTTTGATTTATAAATTTAAAATTATAAGATAAGTAAGTTAATCATATCTAAAATAGTAATACCCATGACTGTTTGATAAAATATATGCAGAGATATTTTTCGAAGATGTGTAGAATTTTTGCGAATAAAATCAATTTGATTAACTTATTTACTTAATCAGAGAAAAGAGATTAAATCTATCGAAATTAGATTCATTTAACAATTGAAGCAGAAATACGATGAACAGTTCAGACAGACAATATACCCTAAGATTCTAGGTAGCCGTCGTAACCTTATTGTCATGGTCGCGAACACTTTACCGTTGTTTCGCCGAGTCATTATCTCGAGTCCTGATAACACCAAAAACTCATTGAATAGAGAGGCCAGTACGCTTTAAATATTAACGTTAAATCGTTAATGTGTTTTAAATAACACACTAAAGACTCCAATCCCTCACAGTGGTGTGATGTGGAAGTGTAGTGAGGGAGGTGATGGCTCTGGTTCATCTTTGTCACTTGACTGTGATTCAAAATGACCAGGCTACCTTCAATAACAATTGCGTTGCTTTTAATTGCTACGTTAATCAGAAATCAATAGCCCGAAGATTCCAAGGGAAAATAATTACGCATTTGATTTCAATAATAATTTAAAATGTCACATGTAAGATTGATTTTAAAAATTGTTTTAATTAAAAATTATTTTTAATTATTTTAATTAATTAATTTTTAAGAAGTGTTAATGTCTCTTTTTAATACAAAAAATAAATTTAAAACGTTATTATAATAAACGAAAAGAGAATTTTTGTGAAAAGAGTCCTTAAATCACATTATTTACAACCAGATGATGAACGTTTGATAAAATGATGAAAAATAACTTAGTAATTTCATCAAACTGAAACCAATACATAAAAGAAAGGATCAGGAATTAAGAACATTTTTTTTCCGGTAGAGGGTCATATAAGGTCATTCATGATTAAAATCAACAGTGTCTCGAAATTATAAAATCAAACGCAGCTCCTTACTCATGACTTGACCATAGTACACAATTACGATACCTATTGTCAGTGGCCTCTGTATTACTCCAGAGATAACTGTTAATCCACCTAATTAATTTGTTAAAATCATTAAAGTTTAGTAATACTGTAATAAAATAAATTTCATCACTTAGATTGGATTATTGTTTCTATTAAAAAAACAAAGCGAAAAATTTTGGCAATGGAACTCGTAATTTTAAGCATCGGTCGAGTGACAAGAACAACACTTGAGTTGACACCTTACATTTCTAATTCCTATACCACACCATGTGAAGAATTTTAGACCAAGTTCTATTTAACGTGAAACAATCTTAATTATTCCATACAACCGGATTTAGAGGAATTAGATTTTTATTGGATGGCTCTTACTTAAGTTTGATTCATTTTGATTGACTGTGCATTAATATCGCTCTAGAGGTAACACCGGGAACATTGGCGACGAATTTCGACGACGATCTAGTTAGGAAGATGATATATGAGTTAGCACCTCTCTCTCCTAATTTCCACACTACTCCAAAGGTATGTAATAGGGCTCCTAAACGTTTTATAGGCATCAGCTTCTCTACACGATTGTTCTTTAGTGGCACCCGGACTCAAACCCACGAATCGAGGGAAACAACACCGGTCACGAGCTTTCGAACATGACCTCTCGGCTACCGTGGCCATGAATCATGATAAGTAAGGAGATAGGCTTTTTATTTATAAAATATCATCATGCAATGAATACATTTACATATAAATACGTAAATTACTTCTTTTCTATACATAGAAAAATTTTTGAGAAATATGTAAAATGGCGAAATAATTGTTTTTGAGTCAAACTAAATTCCTTACCGCTTGCTGATGTCCATTTGATATACTTTTCAAAAGTAAATCTTTCAGACGTAAATCTTCCAATATACTTTTCAGAAGTAAATCTTCCCAATAAAACATGAATATATTCTCCTTAGAAAACTTTCCCTTTCCACCAAATCGTAGCTTGGTTCGGACTTCCAATAGAGCAACCATCTGTAAACCGTAAGAATTTCGTTTGAAAAAGCAAGAAGTGGTCAATGTAGACATAGACCGTAAGAGCCTTCAACGGAATACAGTTTCCGTTAACTACAGCGAGGGAAGGATCTCCACTGACGATAGACTTAATACCTGCTGTTATCATAAGGATTAAGGAGCCGTGTGAAGTGTAGCGTTGCTTTAATCTTACGGTAGGCAGGGCTCACTTAGTTCTTAAGACCATATATGTTTGTGAGTAAGTTCTCTGCGCTATACTTTGCTTCCTAAACTCTTAAGAGATGTAACTAAAGTATAAATAGACTTGAGTAATGCTTTTTCTTCTGTCTCTTAAGTATTTTTACCCTAAATGTCGTTAAAAGCTTATAACTATTATATAAACATTTTAAAAGGTAATCAAAGTGTTACAAACCCTTTTTTCAAAGTGTTACAAACTCTATGAAGGAAATATAGTTTGAAATTATAAGTATCATTTTTAAAAGCTGATATTAAAATAAAATTTCATCGCCTGCGTCATACCTATACACAGATAACAGAGTCACAGTTTTTACTCATGGGACATATATAGGTAGATATTATCTCTGGCATTCAAAAAGTAGTCTTCAGATTATTATAACAGATTTCCTCTTAAGTTAAAAATATTTGCAATGTTGTAAAAATGAAACATATTTAGTTAAGAAATGAAAACATATGAAATGAAACATTTTCTCATTTTCTAGTTCTCACTCATAATGTCTAAAGAATAACTTTCATTACTTGCAATACAACATTATAAGGTCAAAGGTCATTTTAAATATTGCAGTTTGAAACTAGTCGTTCGAGATAATGGAAAATGATATTTTATGAATAATTTTTTTTATTTAATTATTAACTATCTATTTATTTACATAAAGCTAAATAATACGTTCTGAGTATATATAAAAGGAAAGTGTGATCATAAATATGAAAATTTAATCATAAGAAATTAATTTTATTTTATATCCTTCATCTATGTTACCCAATTTATTTATTTTAATTAGTTTTCAAAAAGTTAATCTAATATAGTAACTTAAATCAATATAATAGAATCTATGTTCAAATCCTGTACTCTGTTTTTGCGGTCCCTTTGTCTTTCCATATATTATGAATTGAATGAATAAAATAGTTTTTATGTATATTCTTTTTTTAATATTTCTCTATATTTTAAAAATTATTTCGGAAATTTAAAATGTCTAAGCGTACGACTTTTTGGAATTACATTCAATGTAGTTTTTACATACACATATTCATTTATATTAATAAGCTGAAAAATTTACGAACTCAAATTAATATCTCCATCATAGTATTTAAATATACTTTTTGTTCACATCTCTTGAAACTGGTTTACTTCAAAAGCTGCATATAAATTCTTTGAACAATACTACATGAAAAACTTTATTTATTATCAAACTTCTATGCATTTAGTTTATTTTTACATTCAACCTGCTCTTTTCTTTTTTTAAAAAAGATTATAGCCAAAATTTCAGATAATTATAATTTTAGACAGATCCCTTTTCTGTAACTTAATATTCAAGTACATCTTTAATTCCCAATATCAAATAACATCTTATTTTTTCGGCATCCCCCAGTTTGTCTAGACAGCATTGCGAAACATTATCATTTATCCACGATACTGGTTTATTTTATACGATAAAACAGTCAAAGTAATCGTAATATGTTTGTGAAAAGAATACGTACAAGAATTACTAGTTATTTTTTTGTTTAAAATAATTTCAACTGCTTCTAACTCAAAATGCAATTCCTATTTCTAGTTCAGCTTTCTCAAAACCCTCATTAATTAAATTACTTTATTTCTTAAAGAAAATTGATTATTAATATAGAATAAATTGATATTATAAATAATAGCAAGGGATTAAGTTTAAAATAAAAAAATCAAATAATTTTCTATAGTTATTATAATGTTTTCATGTAATAATAATTCCTTTATATATTATTCAATATTTTTAAGGCATATATTCGATACTTTCCCACGTGTTAAGAAAATACTTCACTATTAAAAAAAATTTTTTTGATAAATCCTTAGAGAGTAACTTAGATCTTTGGTTTATCAAATATGGATTCTTAAGTGAAGGTAGAATGGAATAATTAAATAATGAAAGCGGTAATCAAAAAACTTTTCTATCTAAAATTTCTGAGGCAAAAGGAGAGTAAAAAAAACCGAGAATGAGTTTCTCATAAAAACATTCAAATAATCCGAAACCTACGACAAGGGGGAAAAAACCGAATTAATGATTTCGTTCTTCCTGAAATTATCCCATGAGCTAATGGAAAGATTTTATTACGAATATAAATCTATTAAGTGCTATTTCTGTAAGATTTCTTCACCTATCAGTAGTTATTTAATGACACCTAAAGGAACGAGAAAGAAAAGTATTACCCATTTCCTTAGAGAAGAACCGAATGTTGCGCCCAAGCACACATACCTTCAAACAAATTAACTTAAATCTGTCTTGACTAATCAGGAAATGTAGTTTCACACTTAATTAAATAGGATTTTCGAGTTCTAAGTAATATATCTTACTTTTTTCCCATTTTACTCTAATGTCTTCAACATTTTTTTCTATTCTCTTAATTACTCGATGATTTACAGAAAAAAATATGTCGATCGCACTATGAAATGATTTCATCAACATTTTTTTTCGTAGCTAATTTAATTTTTATTCCAGATAATCAAAACATCAGCATTAAAAATAAATTTTGTTAGACAAAAAACTGCATTTTACTTTATTTTCAAAACGCTTCAAATATATTTTTTAAAAATTACTGAACAGGTTTTCTAATTTTGTTTGCAAAGTATTAACTACGCTAAGAATTTAATACCATCTAAAAACATTATTTCTAAAGAATTTGCTAATCAGAAGCTTCTGATTTTGTGAGATTTAACATTTTAAAATGTTACTCATATAACTTTTTTTTTATCCTTGGTGTATCATTATATTACAAAGACAAAGTTTATTTGCTTGTACTTATATTGATTGTCTTTTAATTTGGTTTCCTTTGTTCAGTACAACTGTCGAAATAAATTCGAAGATCATAATCATCTAGTTACTACTTTGCTTTAAGCAGTGATACTCAGTTTAAAAAATTCTGAAAAATTATTTATACAGACCAATACTACTTCGCATAAAAAACCATGCCAGTTTACATTTAAATGGCAAAAAGAGTTTCCGTTCACTTAGTTTTATTCCCATGAATGCTTCATATAAAGCAAACGGACAATTTGTATTGCTAAGATATATATTTCCAGACTATCGCATATAAAGTATTACATTACTGAAATATCTGATAATAATTTGAGATGAGCTTGCAGATTAATTTTCGACTGCTTATAGTATCGTGCTTTATATAAGAAAATCTCTGTTGAAGGCAAAAATATTTAATGTTGGAGTTGAAGCTTATGTAAAACGTGATGAATAAGACAAAATCTTTCAAAATATCAATTCTCATAACTTAAAAATTGATAAATCTCTTTGAAATAAAAATAAACGTATTGAAAATTTCAATTTATGTGTACTTTATGAATACAATCCATTCAATATAATTCAATGAAATACTCCCTCAAAGAAATTTTATTGCTTTAAAAATATGTGGAAATTCACTTTAAATTAAAATGTTTTTGTTGTTATATTATCCAAGAATCTATATTACTTCAAATAAGTAAGAAGTACAGTTATGTAACATTTATTAAATTTCCAATCAAATGTTTAACAAATTTAACCTTTAAAAATACGAGCGGCTTACTGATTGTGCAATTTAAGGAAAACATACAAGCTAAATCTAGAATAATCATGTTTAAACCTGAGTTTTATTTACACTCTTTCCAAAGATTCTTCAGTGTTAAAACGGTCTATAAAGTCTATGTCGAATTTGTTTCTTTGCTCTTGCTCTCTCTTTCTTCTTTGTGAAAAACTTAGCATTACCTCTCCTGAAACCACATTTACGGCAGAGAAATTTCATTTCAATGTCACCAAGAAGTTCTGAAGTTACTATCAAGAAATAATTCAATGAAACTACAATTTCAAAATAACGTCCGAAAAATCTGTTAATCCACTATAACTAGTTCAAAATGTTTCTATATTTTCTAGCATAAAACAAATTTTAAAAAGAAACAAATATGAAAAACTGCAGTAACTGTACAACAAATATGAATAATTTTATCCGAGTGACTGAATTATTTTTTCATATATATGAACTAATTTCTTTCTTTTTGGATTTATAAAATTACTAATTAATTGCAATTTACATTTTTATTGTATTTTATTGTATTTATTCAAAATATACCAATTTTTAACTTAACTTTTATTATTTATAAAGCATTACTTAACACTTCCTTAAGCAAGAGTATCAGTAAAGTTTGATACTTAATCTCAATAAATATAATTAAAAACATTACTAATTCAAGCTTTAATTTAAAGATAGTCAAAAAGGTAAGAAAATAATTAATAAAAAATAAAATAAAATATTATTTATAAAAGCCTGAGACTTTTAATTATAATACCTAAATAATTACCGATAAATTAAATACGAGGGGGGTTCAATAAGTCCTTAGACATTCCAAGAGACGATGCACGCAGCATCGAAAATGGTTTGTTTTCAGTTCGTATCATGACTCACTAGACAGCTATCTAAATCTCAATTACTCATATTCGTGATCACAATACCTTTCTGGCCTCAAAAATATTTTGTCATAACTTTTCAGCCGATAAGATAATATTTGTTTCCTATATAAATGATTCATTAGAAGCAACCGAATGTTACTATTTCTGTTTAGCTTCTGATTGCATTATGGTGAATCCAGGTTTCAACTACGGTGACAACTCGACGCAAAATGACGTCGACAATTCTACACGGCAGCAATCCAATTTTGATTTGCCATCAAATGACTTCCAAATAAAAACTAACTTATGAATCAATGTCGAATTCGTTTCGGCTCCGTTTAACCAACAGCTACACCTTATGGTAACAACAATTCTTCTTACTGATACCATATGCCTTCACATACAAGTACTTTTTGAATCTCCCTCGTACCCTAGCTATTGATATATGAAATCAAAGAAGTATTAATGTCTCAAGTTTTTTATAAATTTTTATATCATTTTACATACAAAAAATAATTTTATACATTTTTGTCCTTCTTTAAATAAAGGTTTGACTTGTTGTTATTTCTTACAACTAATTATTTTTTTTCCGAAAATTTAGATAAAAAAAAACAATTACGTGATCTATGCATATGTGTATAATTTCAACTCGACTGACTATTGTTAAATGCAAGAACCCGGCCCTTAGCACCCACTAATCTCTCCTCCCTCCCGGAGTCTGTCACTGCTTGAGCATACTTTTGTATTGTATAGTCATCGGAGTCACGCTCTTATGTAGAATTTCAGCTCGATCGGATGATAGGAAATGGGTTAAGATTTAAGAAAAATTTTGAACTGTAAAGACATACATACTCTTATATATGAACAAAGCAAGTAAAATAAAATCCAGCAAAAAGGCACTGATGTGCAAAGTAACCAGTTCGTGTTCTTATTTTATTACAAACTGTTCATGTTCTTATACGTTATGCAATAATCATCTTATTGTTAGTGATTAATTTCTAAAATCATATGGAAATAGTCATTGCTTGAAATATAGTGCATATAATAACATACAAAATAAATACATAAATTTCTTCATAATTTTTTTTATTTACATTTATTATAGTATGAATAGTATCACGCATTTTTACTGATTATTTTTCATTGTTATAATTTTAAACTTGTAGTTATTTACAAGTATCATTCAAAAATCAGAAGTCATGTAGAAGACAAAACCAGAGCCATCAACAATAAAAATATCTATCAAAGGCTCACTCTCTCTAACTCATCCATTTCTTTTCATTATTAGTGTATATAAATCGAAAGTTTGATGTACCGTCCCCTTAAATATACCATAAATGTACCTAATAAGATTTTATAGCCAAGTGACTCTTTTAACTGGATATCCTTATTTTTATGTAGCAATGCTTTTAAAACACCCATAAAATACTTGTGCAGTGTTTCTCTCTCAATTTTGATTCATGTGCCTTTGATATGGCCGCATCCTTTAACAGGAATAGCGTGGATATGTCGGTTAATTATCGGAACACTCAAACTATCCTTGAACACGGCCCTTGAGGCTTATTCTTACCCCTTTCTCCCAACCCACAACGGGTCACCCCGTTAATGCCACCAAATGTGGTCTTGCTCTAATGGCTGATGTTTGCACGTCTCCCAGATGGATAGTCTTCTTCCTACCAAAAGCTTCCTAAATAGCTTAGGCGTGGTAACAGGGGTTGTAGAGGTGGATGGTGACTTGTAAGTGGGTACGGCTTAATTCACTTTTAAGCTTTTCAGTTACTCAATTCAATGGCTTGTTTTTCCGATTGAGTGGTTCCGTGTTCTATGAAAAAGAGCTTTGATGCGCGTTATGGTACACTACACTTAAGTAATATTACACTATGCAGAGTAAAATGCTTATTTTTACATTGTTGCATAAATTCTTAAATTTAAAATAATGTTAGTTGAATGCTACTTGGCGAAAATTCGATAACAAATTATGATTGAAGTAATAAATAAGTGATGCGTTGCTTTAGTTATATAATAATAATTATTATTATTATTTTAGCATTTACTGGACATCCATAGTATGTCACACAGATAGTCACGTAGCACATTGCAAGTTCCAAACTTTTAACTTAAAAATAGATCTTATATAAAGAAAGGGAAATTTACACGCATGACCATCGTTTTTATACATCTCTTAGGAAACGTGATAAAAAACATAGTTTATAAGAGTATGAAAGTATTTAAAAAATTAAATGGACATTTTGCTTGATTTCCACTTTTCTGAAAATTTTATTTTTAAAGGATTTCAGTTTCTCAGTTTCTTTGTAGTATCTGATGTTTTTGTGTGTGTATGTTTTTATCATAATTATTTTTTGTATTTTACATCTTTTATCAATTAAATGCTTAATTTTGAATGATCAACAAATGTAATATTGAAAATATCATTTTTTCCCAGTAGTGTTACCTTTTTAATCTTTCATTTTTTATATTATAACTACTTAATACTTAACTTTGATTCGTTTTTGATTAATTTAATGCATTTTTGTTTTCTTGAATTTTAAATTTATATATATATATATATATATATATGTGTGTGTGTGTGTGTGTGTGTGTGTGTGTGTGTGTGTGTGTGTGTGTGTGTGTGTGG
>BMAW01044005.1:0-31824 GCA_019974015.1 Nephila pilipes
TTTAATTGAATAATTTTTAATTGGATATTTTTAAATGGATAATTTTAATGGATAATTTTAATTGGATATTTTTAATTGGATATTTTTAATCAGATATTTTTAAAAGGATGTTTTTAAATGGATAAGTTTTAATTGGATAATTTTTTTTTATTTTTGAAAATAATTAGTAAATGAGATATCTCGCCATTCGATTTTTCTTCTTTGTTTATTGTTTCTTTTCTTTAAATTACAATTTGAATTTTGGGGTAATCCAATTTTACCCAACAAGATGCATTGGGGGAGGGTTGGTACCAAAGAACTAGTTTAACCCCACAATTCAGTCCCCAATTAGTATGTTAATTAATTTAACCCCACAATTCAGTATGTTTTGTTTTGTTGGGTATTCGAATTATTCGATTTATTCTTTGGTTCAAATTAGTTTCATCTCTTAGTTTCAAATTTTATTCAGTTTCAACTTTTTTACTTAGTTCTATAAATGTGTTTTGTTTTTTGTTGATTTAGGATTTTAATTATTCTTTTACTTTTATGTTTTTTATGATAATTTCATTGCTTTATCTTATACATACATACATATATATATATATATTACGAAATATTTAAAAAGAATATCTTTGCATTTTTGGAGAAAATCTCAGATGAAAAATATAATGAATTTTAATGCAGTTCGCATTTCTTGAAATATTTCACTGTCGAAATCTAAATTTCAAAACGCATATAAGCACATTTTAAGCATTTCCACTTCAAAATGTTCTTATCGGATTAAATTTCATTTATTTTCTCTATTGTTTAAAGTGCTTGATTATTATTAAAATGCATAAGTTGCGGACATTTGCTGATTATCATATGGTTTAATAAAATTTTACAGAAAGAGGGACACATAATAAATCATTACATTAAAGAAATTTCTTCATAAGAAAAAAACAAATTTGAAATGTTGGGATGTTCATTTTTGTATCTTCACTAATACTGGAAATGTTTTAGCAATTTAATAGCATACAATTACAACTTCTTGCCAGACAAATTGAAATGGGAAAAGATAAAATAGATGAAGATAAGGAGTATAGAGAATAGAATTAGAGATACTGATTTACAAGTTAAATATAATTTAAAGGGGTAAAAGAGGAAGGTGATGGATAAAGACAAGTTGTTAGGTGTTGTATATTGGAGTGAATCACCATAATTAAGGTCATATGTACAGTAATTGTAAGTGACCCATGATCAGAAAAAAGAGAGGTGAGTTAAGAAGGATTCTAGAGAGAGTGACCTTGGACATATTCTTTGTTTTACTCTACTCTTACGTATTTTCAATTGCAGTTTTGAACTTGACTATTTAATTAAACTTTGAGATGGTTGTAGATTTAAGGAAGGAAGGAAATTGTCTTATATTCATCTATATATACAATTAGTTACTTCGTTTTATACCTATATACTCATTTATAAGCATTTAACTTCTCTTTATTGTTAAATAATAAATTCTAATTAATAGAAATAAATAAGAGAATACTAGAAAGACATGTCATTGGCAAATATCAAAATAAAATTTATTTATTTATTTTAGTATTTTACAGTGGTCAATAAATAACAAAAAAAAAATACTTAACCGGTCGCTTTTCTCTATTGAATAAAAATAAATTTTTTATGCTTTTTGAAAAATACCAAATTTAAATAATGACGATGTGGAGTATTTGTAGGAAGAAAAAAAGAAAGGTGTTTACATTCTATAGAAAATGCAGAATTCTAGGTAAAGTGACGCAAGTGTTGGGAAAAACATCTTTCAATGTCACATCAGAATGCAAAAAAAAGTTTATTTTTATAAAGCTTCTTTTAATTAAATTTTTAGAGCGCATTTCGGTGAATATTCTGTTACAATAGTTAAAGTATTTTATGAACAGTATATAAATTCTGGTACATAGACGATATTTTCCAAGATACATTGTTTGAGCTTCTATTCATAGATTTTTCTGAATATTTATCTGAGTAGAGGACAAAACAAACACTCGTGCATACTTTCCTGAACAGAAAGTATATTTATACAGAATTTAAACATCAGATGAATCAGAATTTTTAGTAGTAAAAATACATAAAGAATGGTTTAAAAGTAGCAAATAAGGGAACCTCACGCAATATAGTAAATAGAAACATACATTTATATTGTGGATATTCCTTGCAAAATTCATTCTTTTTGCAGATATGACTGGTTTTCTTTAAGTAATAGTTAAGTTCAAATCGCCTTACTAAAGTATATTTCTTCTTACATTGCAATGGGATTAAAATTCTTTGCATAGCTTGAATAGTTTCTTACTACTTTTATTTAAATGTTTTTTCTGAATATTAGTAACATATGTTCTTTTCATATCATTTAATACGTATTTTCCATCACATATAACATGGAGATAAGCACCTTTCATATTTTTCACTACACTCGTAAATAAAGTTTTGGTATACGTTTTCAGAGTAATGAATTTTATCATTCGCTCAATTTCTAAATTTGTGCAATTTATATGTTGTTAGATGTTATTTTTGACTATATTTATTGCTCAAATCAACATTATTTAGTGAATTTCATATTATAAATTATCTTAAGTAATAAATACAGAAATATAAGAAGATTTATACTATAACGTGAACTATTCGTGAAATTTCCCTTAAGTAACATCTGGGATTACTTACTGACAACATATTTTTTAAGTTTCCAACATCTTTCTAATCAAATAAAGCATCGCGATTAAAATTATGTTAACTTAGAAGTGGAGTGATTAGATATCATCAAGTCGTATAAAAATGACAGAGAATTGAATTGGGATATAATAATGTTATAGAAATAGAAATGATGCTAATGTGAAGTGGGCAAGAGTTTTCTTAGATGTCTACGTACTTTCCCGAGACTGAGACTAAAAGCTGTCTAATTGATTTACTAGCATCGTATTCCGATAAGCGTTTTCTTTGCAATATTATAGAAGTTGTTAATACTATTGAAAAGGGTATTGAAACTGATTGAAAGCATTGCTCTAAAAAGAGAATTAAGAAACTCTGTTTTTAATTCTTTTCTCTGTATTAATTTCTCTGTGCTTGAACTTAAGTTGAAATTGAGATTTGTGATTCGAATAACATTTAAGATGACCGAAGAGATGGGTAACAGGAATACGTTACAAAAACATCCCTTTGCAAATGCAATTATTTTTAATTCATTAATTCGCCAAATATCTAACTATTTCTGGTGTTCAGATACTTGAAATTTACTCCAGTATCGCTCTTTTAGCTTTTGCTTACGTACGGACTAGAAACGGGCGTTATTTCCTGTAATAGGATAACTAATAGTATTATATGGAACCTATTCCGTCAGTAATATAATCCATACAAAACTCTATTAATTTTCCCCTTCTTATAATGTTTAGGTTAATTTTTTGAAGCAAATTGAATTACTTTAATTTGAAACAATTTACATGACATAAAAAGTATTGCATTAGTGGAACGTAATTCAGAACAAATGAGGAGTATTGGAATATAAATAAAAATTGATTTAGTAGAATATAACTCATAAATAATGTGATAATGTATTATATTTAAAAAAAAGTATTAGGAAATATTGGCACACATTCCGCAAATAATACAATACGTCCTAAAAGGAATAAGATTTTGGAACATATTATCTGAAAGTAATAGGATATTGGAACCTATTACCAGATAGAAACTAATACCCATTAACCTATTAATTAAAAATAACAGTTTGGCACATCTATAGTACTAGTAACTCTTTGGTACATCTCTTGGCAATGGTCAGTTGGATACTCAATAAAAAAAGTCGTTTGATAAAAGGATACTTAACAGCTTATCCCGAGTTTCGCTCTTGCAGTGAGTCCGTTTATTTATTGACTATCTCGATTGTCAATCCAGGGTATAATAAAATGTCGTGATTTAATAAAAACGTCATTTTCATATATTTAGTTATATTATCGATCAAAATTTTTGGGAAAAAATGCATCTTTTGTTTACCCTTCTCGTCAAAAATTGGTCTGTTAAGTAGTTAAATAAACACTCTATACGTTCTTTTAATTCCCCAATAGACGACAGATGTCTTACTGGTTGAATAAAATTCACATAGATAAATTCGATTAATACAGCGCTGAAATCTTTAAAAAAGAAATATAATTGCAGTTAATTAGGCAAGTAACACATTGGAGATGACATATTTCACTTAAATTTTTTTCTTTAAAACTTAAATCTTATTTGTACTTATACTCTGGTGATTTTATGGCACACAAAATCAACTTACAGCTGTGTACTAATCATAGCTCTCGATAGCTACAAGTAATATTCGTCATATAACAAAGTTGTCGCGAAGGTATTAATGATATACTTTCTTTCCTTCACTTTTGAGGTAAGGGAGAAATTAGAAGAAATATAATAAAAAAAATTTACCAAAATATAGTAGAATTTTTTTAAATATTTAACGCTGAGTTATCTTTCGTAAGTTTCTGAATAACTTAAAAGACCACTGAAAGTTATCATGTTTTTTTAAAGAAGTCTTTATAATGTGTATGATTATTATAGGACATTAATAATAAGTGATTATTACATCAAATTTAACATTTATTTCAATTTAAAGTAACTAAATATACTCAAGGAAAAATGAGCAAATTTTAGGCTAATTATAAGACATCCTCACTTTTATTTAAGAGCAACGAAAGTCATTGAAAAATCTGTGTACTTAATATATCTGTTTATGGAAATAAAATCATATTTACAGGCATAATAATTATGTATAAGCTGTAATCAAAAGACGTATTTACATTTGTAAATAACGTACTTCAATTTAGATAAACCTTGCGTAAAAAAAGCATTGCAAATATTTTAGGAATTCGCGGAGTATTTCTAAGCATAACATTTTATGCATTAAATATAATCATAAATTAGAAATTAAATTTAATTCAACTTAAAACTTTTAAAGTTTTATGATAAAAATGTCTCTCCATGCTTAGACAAATGTACTGTTAACCCTAAAATTAACGAGTGTTTATCGAAAAAAGATTACGTTCAACTTGATTTTGTTCAAGAACTGGAAACTACCTAACCTTATAATGTTGAAAATATCAATAATTTACATAAAGTAGATCTTGAGGAAAGTATCAGAATCGCGAGTGTTATTGTTTTATTAACGGCACACTCAGAAGCAGCACAGGAGTTATTGGCGAAAGATCTCATTATTTTAACCTCCTCCCTCTCCAAACTTCTATACAACGCCAAAGAGTGGGCTTGGGGACTTCTACCAGATTTAATATGCATCAACCCCGCTACAACGGGGGGGGGGGATCTTTAGTGTCCGGCATCAGGGTTCGAACCTATGACTCGACGAAAGCAATGCTGGGCGCGAATTCGCAACCATGATCACTAGGCTACCGCAGCCCCATCAAAATCATGAAAAAACACATTTCGAAAAAAAACACAAATATAGATTTTCCTCATTGTTCCGGCATGTTTATTATAATTTTAAGATTCAATTTCAAAAGTACTATTCACCAAATTCTTAACAATTGAATATCTACGGATTCAACAAAGAACCCTCTATTTTGTAACAGCAAATTGAAAATATGCAAATTTAGAAAAAACATAACGTCTCAGTTATCTAAAGAATTCCCTTATTTGTTTTCAATGTATTTTTTTGTGACAAATATCCCATTTTTTTAAAGGTTTTGTATTAAAATTATCTCCACGGAAGACAGTGTTTTATATATTGCTACAAAAAAAAAATTCAAAGTGATCATTAGAAACTGAAGATTATATGCCAATAAAGAAACTGTTAACTGTTAGCAACCGAAATAATGTAGTCGTAGCATTTATTATTACATGAGAATAATATCACTTATTTTTAAAGCAAACAAGGCTACCGTCTCCAGGACCTCTGATTTTGTGAATAAAAAATTGATCCTACCGAATTTCATTACCGTCCTCAAACCTAGACTGTTTAATCTTTTTGAATGCAGAAAAGGGTGATGCATCCAACAGAGAAGATTTCTAAGAACTTATGTTTTCTCTCTTTGTTTTTGAAAATACTTTTGGACATTTTTTTAAAAACCAGAAAATCCACGAATGAATCATTAAATTAAGGGTAAAAATGTTTCTAAAAATAATGTAATTCATTATGTAATGTATTATTTTGCTCTTTCAATTGCACTTTTTTGCATTCAAATAGATAAAATAGAACTGATTTTAGAATAATATTAGAAATTCCATAGCAGTACCATTGCATTAACGAAATAAAAATGAACGATGGACCCAGATTTTAATGACATAAATAGTCAAGGTAACATTAGAAACCCATTTCGTGTAATTTTAAATAGAACAGAAATTCTATCACTATATTTGGATGAGAGGTAATTTGTACAAAGAACTACGAATGGCATTGTTAGGTTTTAATTACTATAAAAAACATACGAGATATCTATGTATAATTTATTACGTGTATTAAATTATCTTTATTCATAATATTGTAAATTTCAGCTATTAATGTTGATTTGTTTGGTTTCAGGAATCCATAGATTAATGTTATCAAAGGATCGTAAAGTTTTAAATATTATCCCCGGGTAGAATAAAGTTTTAATTCTCACTAAAAATAATCAATATAGAAGCTTATTTCAATTTAATAGTCTTAAAATTTCTCTGCATAGTTATCATCCAGAATTACACACTTCTTACAACATCTTTTGAACTTTCGATGACCTTCATTGTAGAACTCTGTAGAATGAACTTTATCTTCTCTTTATTGTTTATTATTCCAATCGATGGCTTCCTGAAATCAAACAAATCAACATTAATATTTTTAATTTTCATCATAATGTTTACAAGAATCAATTAATATATGGAATAACTTTTATCCAGACATCTCAGTTATCTCTTAGTAGTAATTAAAATTTGCGATATTCTTTCGAAATATATAATTTTCTTAGATAAAGAGTTGCGAAAAGAATATATCATGTTTTTTGAAGATGCACCATATATTTACATTGAGAAATGAAGGAATTATTTATGTTTTTACTGCAGATGTTTAGTATATATTACAAAACTAACTCTATCATTAATTTCTAAAAGACTATACGAAGCAATTCATGTACATTTATCAAGAGAAAAAGGAATTTATTTCAATTCTTAATAATAGAAGGACAACTGACATAGAAAATTATATTCTACAAATGAAGCAAACATTCTAAAAAGAAGAAATATTTCTAAGCTTATTGTAGTTTCGACAAACTTCGAAACTCTTCTTGTCATTCTGAATTGGATACCGAAGAGGAACTGGAAGTAATAACAAGAAAAAGCTGTTTTGTCATACACATTTGAAATTCATCTGCTACAGAAACTGTAAAATAAATTTTCCTCGCGTCAATGCACTCCTTGATATTTTCAAATTTAGTGCGCAAGTTTTTTCGAAAATATATTTGAAGCTGTATTGAAATTTTCGATCGATGAAATAGTTGAATACTTTCAATTTAAATTCTTCTAGCTCTCCTTCCTCAAATTCGCATTCAGATACAGTCTCTCAAAGTCATCATAAGGGAATTCAGAGGAATTGAAAAGGAATTGAATTTTACAAAACGACATTTTAATCAGTCAATGAAATTTAGTGTGATATTTTTCCACTGTTATGTAAATATTAAATTTAAGTAATACGTGAAAAGTAGGCAAACTCTAAAAACGTAGGGACGGTGTAAGTTTTAATAAAAGTTACATAATGTGTAATTTGAACAATAGCTATTGGATTCGAAGACCGCTGCTACACAAAAATTTATGTTTTCATTTTTTACGGTATTAAAAATGCGTCCGACAAGGAAAAATGAGCTTATTCTATAACAGGTTTTGATGAAACTTATTTTACAATGAAAAGCAATGGGAGTCATATTTCAGTGTCGAGTTATCTATATGCTTATGTACCTGCTTATTTAGAGGAAATTATATTTTTATATACAATGTTAGTAAAATTCCCCGTCTCTTTTGGATGCATACTAGTGAAAATCAGTCCGAAACGAAGGATGACAAATGGCACTTTATTTACATATTTTCTGGACAAGACGGCATACAAATAACAGAGTTCAGACAGCAACAACATATATACAACACTTAAATAGATTAGCGACTCAACAGGAGCAAATACAGCAATTTCGTAGATCAGCAAAATATACAAACAAAACACATACAAAATAGCAACAGTCACAGTTATATTAGCAATATTCAGCTCCCTAGCTGACGACTTAGCAATACAGACGAATCTCCGTAGTAATATTTGCACTTCCAAGGCAGACTCCGACTGTTTCTGGTAAATTCTGAGGTAGATACCGGCAGCTTCCGCAAATTCACTCAGCAACGCTACAGACCACTTTCAACTGTTATTGTGATCGATCTATCAGCTTCACATATCTTCACTGGTTTTATACGCTTCGTCCAGGTGTGACGCTGCATGGAAAAAAAATCAGGAAAATTCCGTATTTTACCTAGTGGAGATATCGCCTAGATTATTGCATTTTCCAGAATTATCTGCTCGTAATAAAATCACTAAGTTTCTCACCGAATCTCTAAATTCGTTGCCTAGACTAAGGGGTCATTGCTTAAATTTTGCTTGGCTGAGTGATGAAATCTCTGTAAAGGCATATTTCCTTCATAAGAGAACCGTTGCAGGGAAATGTTATATAGCATTCTTAACAATAAATGATAATGTTTGAGTAATTAATAATAAATAGCTGTCTGTATTTACACTGATGAGTCGTATACTTATTTCTCTGTATACATTGCCTAAAGTCCATTATATATATATAACTTTGAAAACTCGCAAAAAACTTAAAAGGTAATGTTTTATACGTGGAATATAATTATAAATTCAAAACTAAAATTCGATAAAATTTAAAAAACAACAACAAAGTTTTATAATTCAAATATTCCATGATACAAATCTTTTTACATCTAAAATTTGTGATTTTTATTAGAAAAAAATTCATTCTCCGCACAGGAAAAGGAAACCTCATTTCATAATGTATAAAATGTAGATAGTATGGATAAAGGAGTATTTGTAAAAAATGTTCCAGAATCCTAGAACAATACATTCTTAGAAAAAATCAAGCTTATTTGTTTTATGCCAATGCACGTTTAGAAACTATATTAAAATTCAATTTTCTAGCGTTCTATTCATCAAATTATTATAAATTATACGTCTACGGAATTTACAGCACCCTATTTTTTTTTAACGGTTAACTCAAAACACGCAATATTTGAAGCATTTTAACATTTCAGAAGAATTTTAGTGTTACTGTAAAATTTGCGTTGGGTATCTGATATTTGAACATCTGGAAGAAGTTTCGTAGTAAAACAATTAACATTTGAGATGAATAAATTATTTTTCCTACACAAATATCTTCGTTATTTTGACTAAAAATGTCCGTATTTCTAATGATATTATAAAGAATTTGATCCCATCACCCCGATACTATGATAACGAGTGTTTAATTATAATACATGATGCACTGAGCTGCACTTTTCCTTCAAAACTGCGAACAAATTTTAAGTCTCTTACGTGATATCACACCTTAGTAGAAAGTTATATTACATTTGTCAAACTTAAGTAAGGATACCTTTAAAAAGTTTCCATTTTTAGAGTTATATTACTCTAAAACAGTGTACCATTTATTCCGTTAACATGTCACGCAGCTTTAGATTAATTAGGGTGTCATTTATATCAGATTTAAAGGACTGTCTGTACTTGGTGTTGATTCTATTTACTTTTTATTTCAGAATATGCTTATAAAGTGTGCTGGCCAAATGGTACTTGGTTCGAAAATGAATTTAAACGGGAGTGGACTAATTATAGCAAATGTGGACGTGTTGATGTAAGTAAATATGTTAATTAATAAATTTAAGAACACTAATTGTTTTTTTTAAAATTAAGATAAACCTTTATGATACCAGCTTCTTTAAAAATAATCATCAGTGGTAAGGGTATCTTTAAGGATAACTGGATATATGAGCAAAATAAAATACTGAATTTAAGAACTTTTTTGTGATATTTGAGCATTAAAAATTATTCATAGAGATTTAAGGAATTTTTTGTACATAATAGTAATATTTTAATCATTTTATTCAAGTGTAAATTTTTTGTCAAAAAGCATTTGTTTTCTTTCGAGTTGAATATGGAAGTCCTTTTTAAGATATTTTTGAATTTAGGTACCAATTTTTAAAAACATTATTTCTTAAATATATAAAATATTTTATACCTCGTATATAAAACAATACACACAAAATAATGAACCAACTCTTTTTTTTTTTTTGTAGTGATATTATTGTATATTTTCCTTGAAAAAATTACAGAAATTCGTAACTGAAAAAAACCTTAATTTATTTTTTATGCAAAAATTACTTCTAAAAATTTAGGTATGTCGAAAAATATAAAATTTTTTTGTTCTCAATATGCATTGGTATCCTTTATGGAAGCCTAAAAAATTGGAATCATATTGTGTAATTTTTTTTCTTGAAAATGGTACCTAATTGCAAATTGTCCATATTCAACTGAGAGGGAAAATAAATCATATATATATGTATATATATATATATACGTATATCTGTGTGTGTGTATGAGGCACAAAAAATCACCACTTTACGAACATGTGGGAGAAATTAGTATCAATTTTAAAGATTTAAGAGAATTTAATTATGATGTTAGTTAAATAGTATAGTTAATTAATTTACGAAGCAGAATTTTTTAAATTATTGAATTTGATTTTTTTAAATTTGGGTTTATTTATTTATTGCAAATTTAGGTGGAAATTGGTCTTAAAGGCTAACGTTCCAAATATCATTCGAATTCCTCTCATTACTTCATGAAATAATCGTAAAAAAGTCTTAAGGGATCCACATATTAGATTACATTCAAGCAAAATATTCATCCTATTTTCTCTCTTTTATAAACGCCCAGATGATAATTAATATTTATACGATTGTATACGACCCATTGTACCTCCGTTTTGACGTAATGGAATTTCAAAATTAAATTTTTACCCGAACAATGGAGATAAATGCAATAAATTGTGAGTTCAAGGACTTATGAAATGAGGAATCTAAATCTCGTTAGTAAGCATTTTAGATATGTTGAATTTCAATTTTTTTTCATAACTGTATTTAATAATTCATATATTTTCTAATATTTTTTTCTTTCCTTCTTAAGTTTTTAGTATTTAAAATGAAAAAAAAAATCGATTTTATTCAAATGTTGAATAGATTTTTTTTTTCTATCTGTCAAAAGTTTCAGACATTTATTTATCATTGGCCGTCCCTTTTCTTAAATCCATTCTAAATACTTTGATTTTAACATTATTTTTTAAATCTTCTGCAATGTTTTAAATTGGTTTGTTTGGGAACATCCCCAACCAAATATTTTTAATTTCCTACAAAACATTGCTCTTACCACATATATATAGTTTTATAAAACTTTAATTTGTACTCTATCTTTTGCTTTAAATTTAAATTTTCTTATCTTAAAAAAATTGTAATGTCTTGAATTTGCGTACAGCACAATATATCCTGAGAGGATTCAGTGCCAAATATTAGGACCAATAAAGTAAAATTCCAATAACTCAATATGTTTTATGCAGTATTTTACCAAATTTGAAACTCAAGGTTCTTTTTACTTTTTTGGTGGGGGAGGGGGGAGGGAGTCAATTTCACGAAACAAAAATTGGCAACCATTGAGGGAAAACTCTTTCTGAAGTTAATTAATCATTTCAGTTAAATTCGTTAATTGTTCCATTTTAACCATAATTTAATTTATATGAAGCATTAACCTATATACAGTATTGTCCAAATGCTCTGGGAATTGCAAAAGTTTCAAAGAAAAACATTTTTTTTCTGATCTCACATTCCATTACAAATTAAACTCTAAGAAGTCTAAGCAATATTGAAAGCCTTAGGTTTTATAATTTATACTTTAAAAATTATATCTTTACTGAAGAAAAATTAATTATAAAATAATGTTTTTGTTGAATTGGTATATGTGTGAATGCCCAATCTAAATCACTGGTCATTAAAACTGCAACAGTAGGAAGGAATTATCTAACGAACGTCAAAATCACAGGAAAGGAAGAAGAGGTTTGGATATGCAAATGATTAGTATTTCAGATGATTTAGACGACGCATGAGGGAGAAACCACATCTGTAGCACTGCACAAAGAAAAAGTTTAGTAGTGGATTTCTATTCGGAAAGCACTTTGAAAGGTCAGAGTTTGCACAGAATATCGTGTTATGCCTCTAATAATGAGAAGAAATTATTACCAGCAAGATTTGGAATTCAATAAAGGTAGGATTGTTGCCTATTGAGAGTGTGGATTATCTTTCCTTAGTATCCCCTGTCACACTAGTTAAAATCCAAACACTGTCATGCGAATATGGAATCAATGGATTACAGAAAGTCATGCTGAAAGGCATGGGGGATCTCTAAGTTCTTCCATGATTGACGCTCGAGAGGAGAGACATATTGTGAGATCAGCCCTGAAAAACCGTACAACCACCTCACGGATCATTAATAAGGAAATGAGCATGTTTGCAGCACATCATGTATTCACTCATTCGGTGCAACGACGTTTGCAGCAGCGTGGAATGTCAACAAGGCGACCGTTATTTCGGCTTCCTTTGACAATGCAGCATGGAGAGAGACAGCGAATCTGGTGCGCTGAATGACAAATCTTGATACAGGAGAGTCACTATGTCGTCTTTTCAGCCTAGTCTTAGTTCTACGCGTAGTATTCTGATGACTGTATAAGTGTTTGGATGTTCCGAGGAGACTACTCGTTGCCTGCTTTCATTCGTATCAGCATAGGGGCCCTGCACGTGGTGGAATGGTTTGGGCAGCTATTGGGTACACATGAACCGCACATCTCTAGTTCAAATCCACCTTAATTGGAACGCAGTTCGGTACATTTCTGAGATCTTACGTTCAGTAGTTGTACCATATTTTCTAGACGTACCAAATGCCATCTTCCAACAAAATAATGCACGACCACATGTTGTACGTCATATTCCTACCTTCATCGATGTAAATGGTATTCGATTGTTACATTAGCAAGCATTGTTTCCAGATCTGTGACCCATTTAAAACATCTGGCCCGCCCCCCGTCTCCTTCTAATACGGTCGATAAAGTGCAGTTTAGAATGGAAGCACCATTGAATGTGTTGTCCGTTTCTATCGTCAAAGTCCAGTTCGACTCCGTGTCTAAGCCGTTTTGACTACCAAGGGGGGGGGCAGCTGTTCCTACTAGTTTCACAACACTATTAACTCCAAAAAGCTTCCAAATTTAATCATTGTGTCGTAATTCCATACTGTTTGCGTACATTAAATATATTTTTTGCATTTGCAGTGTTGCAAATTTAATGGCAGGAAATGTATTATGTTGTAAATGATCATTAAATAATCAAATGATCGTTTCGTTATACGAAACTTAATTATAAAGCCAGAGAGGCGTACAATATATCGCTCACAGAGAAAACGTATGCATAAGGGTTTCAATATCTGCCATTTATATATGAACATTATCATATGAACTTAAGTCCTAGATTCTTAATTGTAGATGCCAAACATGTTAATGAAGAACAGTGATAAATGAAAGCTAAATTACTATGGTATTTTCAATTTTTGTGTGGTTTGTTAATATTTTACAGACCCTAGATTCTTAAAATCCATATTGTATCTAATCATAATAACAGTAACATACACAAAACATGTTTCAATGTATATTTATTTATTTTTATTATACAATGTGCTTGAAAAAGAATATCCCAAACATAAGAGTTACGATTACAAAATAAAGAAGGTGACGATATTTTCGGATAAATTTAATTATTAAAAACAGTCTAAAGTTATGAAGTTTTAAAAGTTCAATGTGTGACAACTACTAGAAGCAATCGAGTGTCGCCACGTTAGACTTATTCTTAAGTGACCCCAAATTTAACTTCTTGGAATTTTTTTTTCTTTAGGGATGCTTAAAAATGTGTTTTTTGCAACTACAACTGGACACCGAGGAGAAAAAATACGAACAATTCAACCATTTAAACTATAACACTGAACATGGAAAAAAATTGGATGATTTTTACTGTGGTTTAAATATCGTTTGCGTGTCTCGTGGTAGTTGAACATTTAAAACATTATACATTTTTAAGTACACCTAATTCTATTTTTACAAGTTAGATACGTTCCTGAAGAATACGAGTAAAACATTTGTGTAAATATGCATTGCAGTTATGATGAAAAAACAGAAGATTAGTTCCAGTTTCAAGGAATCAGCAAAAATAGTGCAATACTTTCGGTTCTGTTATAGATGAATTGTGTGACATTATGTAAAGGATGCCCAAAATTATTGCAGTTATAATTAATAAAACAAAAGTTTTAAAACTATCACTTACCATTTATTGACTTTTAAATAAATTTAATAAATATGTTTGTCCCTCCCCTCGTTGGGGATGTGATGAAAATTTTCTTAAGATAAAAAAAATAAAGATTTAATCTTTGGCTCGCCCTTTCTCATCTTTCTTTGTATTGAGGGAGATAAAGGTTTTTTTTTTCTTCTGAGACTTGTTTTAAAATGTCTGAAACGTTTCATTCAAATCAAACAAGTGCCTCAGATGTTTTCACTATGAACATCAAACTCAAAATGAAGAACACGCAGATAGAATTCTAAACTAAAATTATTATATTCGGGGAATTCTCACAAATGGAAATCGCATCACATTCCTCTTCTTCACTTTCGCAGTTATAAAAATGAAATTAAAGCAAAGTTTTCTTAGAATTTAAGTCGATCGTAAAAAAAAAAAAAAGAATTAAATTTATTTTTCTATTTCGTGTTAAATCAAAATCGTGTAAAAGAAGTTCGTATAAAAACAGAATTGGGTGTATTATTCTTAATTTAATTTGTCCAAAAGGGCTGTAATTTTTATTAATTTTGTAGCTGTAACTCTTCAAATTTGCTATACTTTTGTAAGTATCTCGTATTATTAGTAAAATTGAAATGATTAATAGTGGAAAACAATAACGCAAAGCGAATTTTCACCTCGATATTTAAACCAAGGTCAACGACTATACTTTGAAGAGTATAGCAGCATAATCAAATATAGATTGCGTATATAGAAGTCAAACGGATCATCTGTGGTTTTATAGTTCTTAATCAATTTAAAATCCGGAACGATTTAAGTATTTTGTTTCATAGTGAAAATTCCTTCCTTTTACTACTTACATTTATTTTGGCATTCTAATAAAATAGACGAAAATATAAAGTTATACGTATACATCCATTCCGCATAATCCCTGGTAGAATATTGACTGTAACTCTACTGTAATTCTTATTTTGAAAAGAGACAATACGTGTACCGAATATTCGCATTATTTTTAGCAATATTTTATTTTTCCAAAATATACAAAAATTGGGATTTATCTGAACAACAATTGATTTTTTTTCGTTTTTAAGATGATACTCTAAGCGAGGCGTATCTAGTGGGAATTTATTCAATAACAGGAGCCATAAACCAAAACAAACACATGATTACCAAGGGTTTTCAAGACTATAAATGTTAACTCAAACATTGTTTTTTCCTCTCCTGTTATTTTTTAAAAACAATATAAAGATTCGAATAACATCCCATGCAATCATGTTAAGATTTTTCATAAGAGATTTTCTTCTGTGGTACTTAAAATGCCATACGTTTCTCCCACCTTGGGCAGTGTATATATTTGAACTCAGTGCTTTATATTCTGACAGCGTTATCTAAACTTAATTCTCTTCTATTTGCAGGAGCATCGACGTTTTTTATATTTCCACATCGCAACTTATTCGGTTTCCATAGTCTCTTTGGTGCCAGCACTTATCATTTTTTCTATTTATAAGTAAGTACTTTTTTCTTCCCTTTTTTTGCCTCTGTAGTGGAATAAATTTATCCGTCTCTCTGTCTGGTCTCTATATTTTACTCTTTTTATGTGTACTCGTTCTTAAATAATTTATTTATACTTCCTCTGAGAATAGTTTTGACTTTCAAGGATTAGGCACGACATGGAGAATTGTGTTGGGGATGGACTAGGTAGATTTATAATACATCTAAGGGATGTTCACTTATGAAAGTGCACTAGCCAGCCAATTCCGAGTAAAACGAGTCAAAAATTTTAAGCACAGCTAACATACATAATTTTCAGATTCGAACAATCGATAGCGTTCCGGCTTGCTAATCGGTTGGTTTAGATTCGATCCTGCCTTTGCCGTTTTTTTTTATCAACTATTAAAAAAAATATAGGATTTTTTAAATAATATTAGTAACTTGAATATATTGTCAATGAAATCCTAAATATGTTTTTATTTATAAGAAAACTTTTGGAACTAATGGAAACGTTAATTTTAGCTTATATTTCAAATATCAATATTACAGATTATATTAAAATTTCGTATAACTGATGACCATTTCGAATATTAACAAGTTTCATTAGCTCTGATAGATGTTTTATAAAAGAAAATATTTTTAATGATTTCGTTGACAATATACATTTAGGTTATTAAATTTATTTAAAAATAGTTATAATTTTAAGAGAGTTAAACAAAATAAATACGCAAAGACAGGATGGAACCCGGACCAACCGTTTAGCAAAAAAGTGTGCAAACGATTTGGCTGTCCTGCGGTTGTTCAAAATCAAAAATTAAATAATACATAAGCTGAGATTAATGTTTAGATTCTGTTTTTCTTTGAACACGTTTTATCAAATTAACTCTTTTTTCAATATTCTATTGAATATTTGAATATTTAGAACTGAATATCTAATTTGTTCTTTCTTGATGTTGTACATTGAAATATGAAAAGGGAGGAGGGGCTTTAGGGCATAGTAGATAAATCGATTGTAAAATTTCTAGCATAGAGCTTTATAGTAATATGCTAACAGCCATTTTTTCCGATGAAGTCAGAGTATATCTTAGATATATATCATTGTAAAACTTCCGATCGGCTTAGGAGATTGTTACAATATCATTCTTCTTCGTATTTATCACACGTTAACTCTGTCAAAACATAACTTTCGTTTAGTTTGATTTGCTTAACATCATTGTAAAGAAAGCGTGAAAGCTAATAAGATAGTTTATTACATTTATGAATCACTCTCAGTTGATACAGACTAAACGGAATCTGGTACATCAGTCTTCACTTCCAGACAACACCTCGTTAAGTTATTGAGGACAATTTCCACTTAATATACTGCACTCTCGATTTCTTTATATATCGTATCTTCCTCGGCTTAGTTTTTTTATGAATGATCGTCGATTTAATATTGGTGTTCAAAATTAAGAGAATTTGCATATTTTGTCGAATTTCATGAAAAAAATTGAACAGATTGTAAAAATACTGTTTCGAATCAAAGATTCAAATCTCTTACGTCGAATAAGCAAGCGTATACGTGTGTGTGGGAGGAACTAGTAAAAATATAGGATTTTTAAGCTCACGTGCCATACTCCGTATTCCTTCGCTAGTACGCTTCGCTGAATTTCTTGGTTTTTTTGCAGCAATCGCTTAAATTAAATTCAAACAGTATAAGGGAGTAATGTCCAACGTTTAGAGGATGGAATGAGGTTGCAAATTGTGGATAGGCTAGAAGGAGACCAGTCTCAAATACAGATTTGAGGAGAATTTGATTTAAGGCTAAGCTTCGTGTCCAACTTATGGAAACAGTTTCATGATACCGGATCCGTCGCGAGAAGGACTGGGCATAGTAGTCCGAAAGCCACGTCGGTCAGAGCAGATTATCATTTGTCCATTATAGCGAGGCGTAACAGGGATGCTACAGCTCCTCAAGTCTCTCATAAGTTGTATACTGTCACAGGAACTCCAGTTTCAAGGGTCACTGTTTCCAAAAGACTTCGTGAGAGAAAGCTGTTTACAAGCAGATCTGTTGCTTATGTCCCTCTCAGTTTTGCGAACAGGAAAGTTCGCTTAAAACTACACAAATTGGAGCATCGATCAATGAGTGACAGTTCTCTTCACTGTCAAAACCGATTCAGTCTAACCACTGATTATCTGAGTACTTTCCTATGGAGAAAACCACGAACCCGCTACCTGCCCTCCAATGCCCGAGAAATCGACCATTACGGCAACGAAGGCTTGATGGAAAAGCGGAGGCTTTGGAAAAAAAATACGTATAGTTCATCCACCGAAGCAAAAGAGCGTTTAAATAACTTGTTGTTGCTCCTTAAGAGTGAAATAGAAGTTAAAGAAAGGATATCTTTGGCGATGTCAGATTTTGGTTTAATGCAAAATGGAGTTGAGAAAATTCTTAAGGTAAAGAAGCAATCCAACTCAATAATTTCGAAGAAAAGGATACCGACTACGGCTGGGCTGTTAGCAACCGCAATTCAGAAAGTTAATAAATCTTGCGTCTTTTATGAAGTCAACTATCAAAGTTGGGAATGTTTTTGAGCTCGAAAAGTGACTATGGTTGAGAGAAAAAAATATCTTCAATACAAAAGGCTGCTGTTTTGTGTGTCTAGCTTCAGGACACCGAATAAATTCCTGTCATGTTTTTCTAAAGTTCATAATGTGAAGGAAGAAACACGTTCCTTTTCTGGGAGAATTTAGATTCAGTAAATAAAACAATACAGAAAAAAAAGATGAATCAACAAAATCGACAGAAAGTGAAGTTGCCTTGTCTAACTCCAATAAGAGTCCAAAGGCTTTACTTAAGACGATGAAGGTAATGTTAATATCCGATGATAAAGTGTTAGAAGCTCATGTAATTCTGGATTCCGGATCTCAGAGATTATATATTTTAAGTGAAATTGCAACAGAAAGGTGACACATTTCAACTCGGGAAGAGACAGTAACACTTTCTTTATTTGATGGTATAGACTCTAAAAGTGTAAACACAGATGTTACAAGATAAGATCAGGAAGTTTTGATAAGAATATTACGTGTAATTTTGAAGCAGATGTAGGCCGACGTTTTTATTTAAAGTGAAAATGGTACGAATTTTTCTGGTGCTGCAAATTACCTGAAGAATTTGAACTGGGGTCAGGTACAAATTCCTGGAGCTTCCAATTCGATCCAGTGGAAGAGTCACCCAACAAACCTAAGCAGGTGTGATGGCTGGTGAGAGGCTTATTAGAGTTATGAAAGATTTTCTGAAAAGAATGTTGAGAAAATCGGGTCTTTCTCATGAAGAAATTATTACGGTGTTGATAGACTGTAAGAGCGTCATAAATTCTCGGCCCTTAACATATTTTTCAGAGCATGAATCCTTACAACTGATTTCTCTATCCATGTTCTTACAAGACGTTTATGAATGCTGTGTTCCACATATTTATGTCGTGGAACAATGCCATTGAATAAAAGACTTCATTATAGACAAACTTTACTGAAGAACTTACAAAACAGATTCCAATCTAATTATCTAGGGTTACTAATTGAAAAATCTAAAAAAGAAATTATACTCTCAATTAAGATTGGTCAAGTAGTGTTAGAAGAAAATGATAATTGTAAACGAAGTGAATGGTCACTGGGAAAGGTAATTCAAATCATACGTGGAAAGGATAAAGAAGTACGTTTGGTGCAAGTAAAAACTTCTCATTTTACTTTTTTACGCCCTTTTCAGAGTATTTATCCTTTAGAAGTCGATTCAAACGAATATATCACCAATCTATTATCTGACAAATGTCTGAATCCTTGTGATGAGTCATTCCTAAAACAAACGATTTTACTAATGCTTCAAATGAAATTTTATCGTCCAAGGTTGAAAATTGGTCTATAACATTCACTTTTGGGCAGAAAAGTAAAAATACCTGAAAGATTAGATTTATAAGCATTTCTAAAATGTACACAATTGAGAGTATGCGTCCATGGTCCTCGTCCATGAGCAAAAATATTTCTTAAAAGCAAGATTGACATTATACAATACATTCTGATAATAATAATTACATTCAGGGAGCTTAAGGTAAATTTATACTGCTAAGATGCATTAAATTTCAATAGTTTATTATTTGCTCGTTTGTTTTGCTACTTAATTTTATAGTTGATTTTTATGGCAGAAGCATCTGTTTTATTCTTTTTTGTTTTTAACATTGGCAAGTATTTTAACAGCAATTGTAAATATTTTTTCAAAATAAGAAATAAATATGTTATGATGGAATGTCGTATTTTTTGGGAATTTATAATATTATTATTTCTAATGAATTTCGTTGTTCCTTAAAAGGTTTTTGAGAAAAGAATATTAACAAAGACGTTATGCGGGGAGTTTTGTAAATTCCAATCATGTTCAAAAGACGAGCACAACACCAGAGTTAGCAGCATCTTTCCGAAATTCAGTATCGTACCTAATTGAGGATTTAGAACCTCTATAGTTGCAAAGGGAATCGACTCCATTGCACTACAAGTGTTCAGATAAATCAAGACTCATACCCACGTCTTGACTAATACAAGGGCTGCTATGAGTTCGAGGCAATAACTACCCTACCACCACAACCATAGATGATTTCTTACAGATATTTCATAGTCAACATGTATCGGGAAAACTACACTATACAGAGCTATTTACAGAAAATAACATCATGATCATCTTAAACTTCATAAATCTCATAAATTGAAATTTCTGAAAATACTCTTAAAGTACACGTGTGCACTCTGTTTTTACCGAACCTTATTTACAAAGCACTCAAAACTTAATTTTTAAGGATTATTCGTCTACGATACGAAAGATACAACTTTGCATAAATCGGTTGTCCCTTAGCAACTGTGAAACAATTTACATGACTTAATATAATTAAGGATCATTTCAAATATTTTTGTTATAGACAATATTTTTGAACAGTAAATATCTAAAAATAATGAATTATTAAAGGAGCTGTATCACGTAATCTATGGCAAGCTGTTTCGTGATCAAACTTATGTCCGTAGAAATATTCGTTAAGCATTATGAAATATTTCTGAAATTCTAACTGCTTTCAAATATTTTAAATTATATGATTACCTTAAGTGATTAACAAAAATTTTAATATTTTTTGGGTAAAGCTTTCATCGAAATATGAACATTTTATTGAATCCGAATATATAATAGCCTACATTTTTGATAATTTATACATAAAAATTTGTGTCATAATTTAATGCAAATATTAATAAATTTAAATAATATGCATTATATAAATATATAAGGATCACTTAAGTATCGTAAATAAAAGTATTTTATAAAAATGTAATTAGATACACTCTCACATTAATTACAAAATAGAAGTATTTAAAAGTATAATAAGCACTAATGAAATGATGTTGTTAAGTTTTGACATGCTTTTCGTCTTTAACATATATTTTTAAGAAATATACTTCAGTATTCTTATTCATATGTAAAATAAAATTCCATTTTCATGCAGCAGCTTTATTCCATTCAAGCACTCTCCTTAGATAAAAATACTGTCAAGTAGCTTATAATGAAAAAGAAGTCCATTGGATAGGATATTATATAAGAAATGGTTATATTTTGTTGCATTGGTAAATATAAATATCCTGATAATTCTCACTATCACTTCATGAATAATTCAAAACCTACCACGATATAAATATAAATACACATGCATAAAAATATGCCAAATGTGAGAAAATATTCTCATTCAGAGTGACAAGCTTTATGTGCTGCATTACATTAATATTCTGATTTAGATAACGTAAATATTACATTAATAAAACATGTGTATATCGATTATGTTTTAATATTATATGGAAAACTAAGTTAATATTTACCAGATCTGGCCATAATGTGCAATGGAATCAAAGAAAATAGAGATTTTTTTAATAAATATCAATTTGTTTTCTTCCTATGCTACTTATTCTGAATAAATTCTTCGATAAAATATTAAACATTCTACAATATAAGAACGATTCCAAAATTTTACAACGAAGAGAATCAAAGCAAACAATAAAATATTAAAGTTGACAGTAAATTATTAAAGCAATAGATTATACTTTGTTCATATATTCAAAATTAAAGCAAACGATAAATTATTAAATGAAATGAAACTATTTTATCATAATATAAGAAGAAATAAAATAGATCTTTACGCGTATATCGGCAATTTGAAAGGAATATAATTTTTTTTTAAAAAAAAAGGACATTTAAGTTGAAAATAATTATGATGTATAATTCTAAATGATAGAAAAAATAATACTCATATGTAAGCCAAAAAACTCGCTAGTTCCGACCTTTTCAATACTCAAAAGTATTGCAAATTTAAGTAGCATTAATGTAAATATATCTTACAATATTTTCATAAATGATAGCATTAAAATAATAAACATCAAGGCATATCTACATAATAAAAATGTATACTAAGTTATATCTATTATGGGGTATCCGGAATTAAAAAAAAAAAAAAATATAGAACATTATTTATTCTTTTTGCAAATTTATCTCGTTGCAGTTTAATGCTACTAAATTTAAACTTACTAATCCCTGATTATATTTTAATGGAATTATATCTCTTGCGTAAGTACTAATATTTGGGAATATGCATCTCAATAAAAACACTCTGTGTTAAAATAACTTGAAATATTATCTTAAGTGAAAAATATGCATGTATGTATTTAAATAACAATTTCTACTTTATTACATATTGACCGTTAAACAAAATTAATTTATATTAATATTCTTCCTTTTGTTTGTGTTTTCTAAGAGAACATTAGGTACAATTTTCTTTTCTTGAAGTTTTTATTAACTTTTATCATTTTAATCTTTTATTTTTTAAATACTTAGAATTCTGCTGATAACTGCCCAATTGATTATGGATTTGTAAATAATACTGTAGCAAAAAAATTAAACATATTTAATGTATATCAAAATTGTAATTAATATATATTATAATTTATATCAAGAATAAGTTCGTATTAGTTGTCTAAAGAGTGGCACGTGTCCACACAAATAAATAAATTTAAGGAATTGAAAAGCAAATACCTGGGTGTGGCACTGTTACTTATATACTTGTTGTTGTTACTTGCATAACTATATATATATATATATATATATATATATATATATATATCAGAAAAATATTTAAAGATATGCAAAACAATAAATCAGAAAAAAGAAGATAAAACAATATCAAGACATTTAAGAACATGAAATTTGAAAAAATTTCAAAAGTCAAAATATTTTAGAAAGACAAAAAGGGAGAATAATATATTGACTGTTGCAACAGGATTTATACTATTACACTGAGTTAATCTACAATTATAGGCTTAACTATATCCCTCAACAAAATATGTTATTGAAAAAGGATAATCGAAAAATATTTAGCTGCACTAAATATCTGATTTATTCATAAATTAAAACATTTCCCGACCCTAGATAAAATAGAATAACATGCAACATTACCAACTCTCTCATAGGCTTATTATTATTCCTAAATAATTAAATAAACAAATAACTAGCCATTTATTTCAATAACATAAAAACATATCTAGAAAAAAACCAAATTAGGATGAAATAATCTCTCAGTTCAATGAATAATCAGTAATAAGTTTCGAAACAAAAATGACGTACTTCACAATATTGCTTAAATTCCCTACATAACTGTACTCTACTTTTAGTAATTACTTGTATTTCTAATGACATATAAATTAAGTCAATACACCAATAAACTCTTAAGAATGTTCTTAATAATTTTGTGAATTTTACTTTAATAAAATAAGCTTCTTAATACATTACAATGTAAAATTCCCATTATGTGTGTTTTTTTATTAAATTTTATTAAAAGAATTGTTTCATTACCGGTGAAAGCAGGTACATCAGATCAGGCAACATCAAACTGTGATAACTAAGTAAAAAAGAATTTCATGTAACAAAATAAATTGATTGACTGTAAACATTTCTGCAATACTTCTTAAAATATAAGTCTAACAATAAAAGATAGTAATAAAATTTAATAAATTTTAAGATATAGGTCATGAGAAGTACTAAGCCTCACAAGTCCTGATTTTGAAATAAAATAACTATATTACTTCCATTTTTCAGAATATTGTTGTTCTAATTTTGTTCAACACAAACATGTGTGAAATAAATAAAACTAATACCCGTGCTCAATATCTATTTTCAAATCGTGCTAAGCTTTCTCGGAAAAACTTCGTTCCATGTAGCTTTTTATTAGAACTTTCTGACTTATGTAGGAATCGATTTCCTAGGTTAGAATGTGCTTTATCATGATCAATCAAGAGCTGAATTTCGCTGCCTTAAAACTCCATTTTCATAAAAGAGTACTTGGAGCACTTAACTGAAGGGTGAATTCTGTTTCAAACCTTCAATTGCATTTTTTATTCACATTCGTCTTCTTTTCCTTCTGAAAATAGTTTTGAGACTGACTTTATTTTATATTCCACGGGGGTATATGTAACTCATAAAGATAAAAGATGGATCATCGTTTTCCCTTCGTATAAGAAATCTAACACCAATGTTTTGTCGTGCTTTAAAATTTATTTTAACAAAAGATATATATGGTATTATAATGGGAATGTAGAAAAATATAGTTTATTTAATACTAAGTATTATTCTTCACTTCATACTTTTTTCGTTCCTTAAAATCTAGCCTAATATAGGTATAAAATATATTTGATTTATTTTTCGGATGATTTGATGAAGAAAATTACATTTCAAAATTAATTTAACTCAAATCAGACATTCCTTATGCTATTAAGAAATTATGCCTGGGAAAAATCCCAGTTAATAATAAAAATAATTTATAATTACTACTAGATCTACTCGAAAGATCTTTCAGTTAATGATGTGAAAGGGGAAAAAATAATAAACTGTTCAAGCATTTAATAATATTCACTGTACAATACAATTGTCATTTTTACTTATTTGCCCTTCAAGCGTGATGGTAACTTGAAAATACTACTTTTGATTTATTCTTTGTCATAAGAAATGAAGAACTAGAGTAATCCTTGATTGACTTCTGCTGGAGTTTTGAATTATTTTTCCCATCAAAAAATGTTGCAGGGAGAGAAACCGGTGATAAGTCTCGATAGTGTGCAGTATGTGATAGAATTTCCCAGTTCTGCGATTTTCTGATGTGTAACCAAAGCAGCATAGGATTTGAAATGATCATAATTTATTGTGATATCCTTCCAATTGAACATGGTTGTCTTCTTTAATATGAACATTTTGTTTGAATCGTCCATTTGCTAAAATCATCTCTCTAAAAATTAAAATTTTTGTTTTGTTTTTAAAATCTCGTAATGTATGGGTCGGTGGACGTCTCACATTATACACAGCATTCTGTTATTCGAGCTAAAGCTTAATTTAAAAGTGAAGAGGGAAGGATATCAGGATTCACAATATGCTCTTTTCCTTACCACGTTTTTATAGGTAATTCACTTTTCATACCAGTTATCAACCGGTCCAAGAATAGTTCATTTTTGTTCCGATAAAGCAGGTATGTGGGTATGATGATTCGATTAAGGAAATCATTCTCAATCAACTCCTGAGGCTTCCAGATGGAATTTTTATAGACTAATCCTAATAACGACGGAAATTATGTTGTATATTTAGCATTATTAAATGTATTCAAAATATACTGTTTTCTTTCACTTCACGAATGACACCTAATACTTTTTTTTAAATAGGTTATCGTATTAACAAAACATTAAAATGAATATTGTTTACTGAGTGGTATTGTGACATTGGGCTATTCGCGGTTTCTCTTCACTAAACTTGAGGACTTTTAATTGAGATTGATTGCTTTTGCTAAACAACCTTTGCCCAACCAAAAATGAAACGTGAATATGTAAAGTTATTATGTAAAGCAGTTAGAAATGAAGTGAAGTGGGTGAGATAGGAAATATATAAACTCCGACTGAAAGTAAAGAGAGAGGCTGAAGGAGTAGAGAGATTGAAGAAGTAGAGAGGCTGAAAGAGAGAGGCTGTAGGAGAAGTGAAGCTGAAGCTATAGATAAGTTGATTGAATTAAAGGGTTATATTAAAGATTGCTATAAGACGTCACTTTGCTGTTGTTCTCAACAGTTGATCCAGAGTCTGAGTTACAGTCGAGGAAGGATTAGTGGCAAGAGTCTGTTAGATTACTATTGGTGGGTTAATTTGAGGTTAATAGAAATATTACCCGGGAGAGCATAGGGAGTTGTTGTCACAGTAAATATATGTTTATAAATTACGTATAGATTGTTCTGGTGACTCTTTGATTATTTGTGTCGTAGTGTTTAATAATTGAATCTAGTGATGGCACAAGAGGAAGTCCGGCTCGGGCGGGCGTCACAGTATGAATAATTTAATAAACAATTAAAACTGTTTTACAAAGCTCGTATTATATTTCTTAATATTGTGAATACAATACATTGATAATTTCAAATATAATACTTTTTAAAAATAAAATGCTATAATAAATAATTAGTACAGGAATGAACTTTATTATTATTTTTAAGTATCAAACGCTAGTAAGATTTTTTTATTTAATTGGAAGCAATATAATTTAAAATAATTTCAATATGAACAATATACTTGGAAGCACTGCATTGTTAACATTTTATTACTCTTGTGTATACTAAGGATTGCCAAAATATTATACACTTATAGACAGTGTTTTCCCGAATAATACATCAGATAAATAGAAGCATTAGATTCTGAACATTGATACTAAGTTAAGTATATTAGTCGTTAATGAGATTTTATATTCTCTCACAAAATAAAACTATTTCAGTGCATCGCAGAGAAGCATTTTTATAATAAATTTCATAATCCATATCAGCATTAAAATTGAAAGGCAATGCAATTTTTAGTGAAATTATTTTTCTGTTCTTGTGTATAATGTTACACTTCTATGATTTCAAATGCTGTTGTTGTTATTTATTTAGAAAAATATTATTAAATAAATAAGAATATTACTAAACAATAATTTAATGTTTCAAAATGTTTATCTGGGTATTCTATATGCGGTGCTATTAAATCACCGAAGTTGGCTCAAATACACTTATGACAGTGATGCACAAACTTATTCACGTGCAAACTGGAGATTTAAGTTCTTTTTTCTTCTCAAAACTTATTGCTTATATTAAGATTTTTAGGGAAAACAAAACATTAATATTAGGTTTTAATAAAAAATTAATGTACAATAATTGTCACATTCACTTCTTTTCATATTCATTAAAATCTTCTCTTTAGAAGGAAATGGCGATAGTTTAATTCTCTGATCCAGTTTGATTTCCATTACGTTTCTATATTCATTTTCTCGGGGAAATCAATTTTTAAAATCGGGTTTCATACATAAGATATCATAAATTTCATAAATTTTCTGATAAAACTGAGTTCTCTTGTCAACATGACAATCAAAAATGCAATAGCACTATTCTCTTGTGCATGTCTTTGAGAGATGTGTCACAAGATTGTTCAATTATATGTTCAAAATCTAAACCTATAGTTCTGTGACATATACTAGTTACGTTAAATAGAAATGGATTTCCTGTATATTCTTTGACGAAGTGATTTGAGGGAAAATATTCTCCAACCCTAGTAAATACTTCTTAATAGAGTTGAAATCTAACTGTCAAAGAATCCGTATTATATCAATTCTGCAATCCTATTAGCTTTTTAAAAGTTTGAGGTTCTTTTTTTCATAGTAGCTTAAACTACTCTTGTACTTTGAAAGATTAATACTTTTATATTGTAAAGTCAAATTTAAATTGTTTAAAAATGTGAAAAATATAAAGATATTCAGTGCAGCTTGACAAGTTATAATATGAAGCGAAAGTAGAGTGACTAAACGAGCGATTAAAGCGACTTGATTAGTAATTATTTTTTTCTTGTCCTGTTATTCGGTTGTGACCCACCTATTGGAAAACTCTGACTTACGGTTGCATCACGTGATCATGCTTGGCCTAAAATTTTCAATGTAATTCAGTGTATAAGGACTTACCACAGAATACTCGGATGTGTTTTATTCATCATATGTTTACTCGATATATACTCATCCTTGGTCAGCAGCATTATAAACATGCTCTTATTCGCAATCTCGGAGTTTTTTGATAAATTATATTAATTTAATTACTTCATCTAATTTTGATTTATGCATTTGATTGCCCTCGTTATACCAAAATATAAAAGCAAGACGCAAGGACTCTCTATATAATTTATGGCGGATTATTTTTATGACTAATAGAAATGTACCTTAAGAAAATTGGATTGTAATTTTATTTAAATTAGTGGTACCTCAGGAGCAATTACTTAAAATAAGATATTTATAAGAATAAGTTTGTTTTCACTGTATTTGAATGAACATAAATTAAACATGTGAGGGAAAAAAATATTTTTTAAGAAAATCAGTTTTGTAACATTTTGAACTTTTCAACATGTTTCAAAATTTTAAAAATTTAATTACTTCTGGAAATTGTAGTAGGTATTAGTAAAATTTTTTATATTCTTAGAAATATATTTCACTATTTTAAGAATGGATTTGGTTGTCCTGATATTATTTATATTTTGAACAAAATATTTTCTGTCAGACACAACAAAAACTGGAAAAAAAACCCAGCTATATCTAATTTTGTTGATTTTTGTGAAAAAAATAACTCTTTATCTAAATCATTATTCTACGTGCAGAATTATCAAATACATTATACCAAACAATCGGAAGAAATTTCAGTTATTTCTATTGATTACAAAAAAAAGTCTTGAAGCAGCAGTTGAAAATTTTGAAGGTCAATGGAAAGACTAACGCACTGTTAAAAAGAATTTTAATATATCGCTAACTAACGTAGCAAAACTTTATGATTATAAACACACATGTTAAAAATTCATATAATTAAAATCAGGTAATGAAAGGTATTTGGATAATTTGATCATATTTAGGATACTGTCTCCTTAATTTACATAAAACAGCTTTTTAATAACAAGTATCTTTGATGAATTTATATTTATCATAATTATAATTAAATAGTTTGTTAAAAAAAGTTAAGCAAAAAGAAATCTGATTGATACCAATTCTACTAAAAAATATATAAGTATTTCATTTTCTTCTGTTCAAAATATTAATGACAGGTTAACAAACTGATTTCTGTCCTTAAAGAATTTCCACCTGAAGCATAAAATAAATTTGAGATGTAATGAAATTATAACTTCGACTTATAATATTTTGTTTCGTAATTTGTAATTTAATGGTGATATTGTTTTTTTTATATTATTTTCAAACGAATAATACTCTCATAAAATTATATAATGCTATTGTTTCGTTATCAAAGTTATGAGAGATCGAGAAAAAGACACTCAGAAAATCTAACGAAACTTTTTGCTAACAGTCAAAATAATAAAAACACGACTTGCATTGCAATTGTGGAGCGTCTACTAAATCGTATCCTTAACCAAAGATCATAATTGAGAATTATTCTTATCTTAATCAGATCAAAACTGGATCGATTCCCAAAATACTTCTATGAACAGAATCCGAATCTAACATCCACACTAATTTGATCACTTTACACTTGCGTGCACATATGAAGTGTACTTAACATATTTATTATTTACCCTGTCTCTTCTCTTATTGCTCCAATATCACCAATCTTAGACTTTTTGATAACTTCTAATTCAATAATATCTTATTTGTTTTGCCGATTTATGTAAGTCACGGTTACATCACAACGCGAGTTCCTCATTTCAGATAGCATAATAAAGTAGTCCAAGCGTTTAGTTAACCTTTTCAGGGACGATTATTTAAAACTTAGAAAAAATGATTTTTTTTTTGTTTTATTACGATTTATTTATTTTATATTGATCGGAATCCAAAAAAATGGGAAAAAAGGGGGAGACCAATAAAAATGTACAAAAAATCATTACGTCCTAATTTATGGCAGCTGCACGTTAATAGTAACTGATAAGTGGAATGGTTTCATAAATTCGAGAAATACCGATTGATCACATTTCTAACAAATGTAACGAGTTCGTCTTATTTATTTTTTGTCTTGACATCTTGAAGGTTTTTTCAATTCCATTTTTTAGGAAAAGGACCTAGAGTCTGGCGCTATTTTCTTAATCCTAGATGTACACCATTAATACTGTTATCAGAGCAGCCAAGCCATTAAGATGTAAATTTTTCTTGTTGAGAGATAAAATAGCAAATAATTTTTAAAAAAAATTCGTTCTTTTTTTATCATTTACAGTAATTATAATTATAAAAAACTTAAATCAAACCAAACCGACTATTTTTGTGGGGAACATAACCCTCTCGGGCTTTAATCCCATATGAATTGGCTATTATTTGATGTGAGACTGAATTTTGGTTTTACACTTGCCCAGAAGTTAAGATTTAGATATTAAGAAAAAATAAAATTACAGTGCAATAGCTTTTTAGACAATATTAAATTAATTTTAAAAAATATGCTGAATATATATTATTAATATTAGAATAGCACTAGTTGAAGTACTAGTGTTGTTAAAATTAATCCAAAAGCGAAGATGGTTGAAATTCATGAGTTTAGGCATAGGATATTGCAGCAGTAGTCTATTGAATTCCTGCTTGCTTGTTCAGTCTGGTCGCAGTGAGAGCGCGCTCTGTGATTGGTCAATGGTGTGGTGTGTTAATTCTGTATATATAGGTGGGTGCATAGGGGTGAGATTTTGTGAGGAGTGTGCTTGTGTTACCAGTGTTTTTATAATATAAGTGAAATTAAAGAATTAAAATTTCTCGTGGTCTGTGTAGTTGTGGGTTGTTTCTGAGTGGGGTGTACTTTTCTATTTCTTGAATGGTTTTATTGCTCGAGGTATCAATTTTTTGGTAGAAATTTCCTGATAATTTTTTAATGAAGTTTTTAAGTGTTGGAAGTTTAATTGAGTATCTGATGTCTGTGTTTCTCATGTACCAGTGTGCTCTTACTATCATTCTAATGGTGGAATTTTGGGATTTTTCTAATAATTCCAGTGTTGTGTCAGCACAATGCGACCAGACTGGGCTAGTATAGGTCAGGATAGGTCTTAGTATCAGGGTGTAGATAAGCAATTTATTACGTCTACTTAATGTAGATTTACGCGAAATAAGGGAAAAAAAATATTATTTACTGCAGAATTATACTGCTTTTTAATTCGTAGAACGTGTTGTTTAAAAGTGAGTTTTTTATCCAACGTTACACCAAGATATTTCGTGTCTAGAGACCAGGGTATATTTTTGTTTTCCAGAAAAATGTCTGGTTCTATTTTTCTGTAGTTTCTGGAGAAGAAGACGGCCTCTGTCTTGGAAACGTTCAGGGCTATTTTCCAAGTAGAGTACCTTGCTTCTAGTTTCTGTAGGTGTTCGTTTAGTGCTTGGCCTATTTTTGGTGAAAAGTAGTGTCTTGCTAGTATCGCAGTGTCATCTGCATACATGCATATTTTTGTATTTTGGTGTTTAGGGATGTCGTTCATGTAGTAATTGAACAAGGTGGTTGAGAGGATTCCTCCTTGCGGGACTCCAGCTTCAACTTTTCTTAGATTTGATAGTTGTTCATTAACGGAGACTTGAAAGCTTCTATTGCGTATATATGAGTTTATTATTTTTACGAGATATGCAGGGGTGTTGTAGTTGATCATTTTGAAAATTAAACCTGTATGCCAGACTCTATCAAAGGCTTTTTGGATATCCAGGAAGACCACACCAGTATTTTGACTTATGTAAAATCCAGTCTTGATGAATTCCACTACTCTGAGCAGTTGGTGTGATGTGGATAATTTCGGGACGAATCCATGTTGTTCGTGGATGATGATATCGTGGTCTTGTAGAAATTTTGATAGTCTATTGTGGATTATTTTTTCGGCTAGTTTGCTGAGGATTGGTA
>BMAW01044008.1:0-15429 GCA_019974015.1 Nephila pilipes
TTGTGACACCTTAACTAAACTGCATCATGCAATTCAAAACAAAAGGCCTGGCATGCTCAGTAAATGGATTGTTTTATGGCATGAAAATGACCGTTCTCACACGGCCCGTAGAATCAGAGATCTCATCACCTCGTACGCTGAGAATAACATGATCCCATTCAGTACAGTTCTGATAGGTTGTTCAGTGACATTTACTTGTTCCTCTACTTAAACAAGCATTTAGGCGGTCAGCACCACAATGATTTGATTATGTCAAAACAGCCATGCTACAGTGGTTAACACACCAGGCGGCAAATTTCTCTGAGGATGGAATACAGAAGGTTGTGGTATGATAAGTGCCTTAATAGTGGGAGAAATTATGTTGAATAGTAGGTAAGGATACATGTTTTCTTTTAAAAATAAAATAGTAGAAAAACCTGTATTTGTTTTTTACAATAAACGTCAAAATGGTACTTAATTTTTAAAAAAAGCATGTTAGCGAAATTTCTCTTAATAATGGAGAAATTTTTTTTTCTTCAATAACTTGAATGTGCCTAGAAGTAATAGATTCTAAAAGTTCTTTTAAAGTGTCTGCGGGAATTTTATTCCAAGCGTGTGTGATGTCAAACACAAAATCTTGCGTATACGGATATTGTGTGCTATTTTTTAAGCTTCTCGGAATAGAAGGCCATATAAATTTTCTATTGGATTCAGATCTGGTTTCCTAGCAGCCCAATCAAGTAAAATAACTGAATGAGCTTCAAATGAGGTTTTTCGCTCTTAGAAAGGTGTATGGAAGCATTATCTTTTTGAATAAAATAGTCTCCTGAAGAAATTAGACGGGGCTTTGGCCACACATCTTCGTTTAATATATCAATATATTTATCAAAGCTTATTTTGTTGATGATCAAGACTACCAATGTGGTTCCAATTACTTCAAAAGCGCCCCAAATCATTATTTTGCATTCACCATTGTGACATCTAGAAAAGATTTAATTTTAAGTAGATTATACAAAAAGTAGCAAACCCCATCTGGCCCATTGAGATTGAACCTTTATTGACACGAAAATTTGCATTACTTTATTTTGGACCTCAAAAATGTAAAATGAAGTTTTCTTTCCCTATGTTGATTTGCAAGAAGTGAACATGACAATAACTTTCCATGTCAATACTTGAATTTTTATTCAAAATATTTGCAATCGTTCTTGTGGAGCATGGGTAATCTAAATTTCTTTTAATTTCATTTACAGTTTCTCTTTACTGCAGTGTCTGCTTGCAATTATTGAAAATATTATCTGTAATTATTGTCTGTTGCCTTATTCTTTTCTGTCAATACGTTAGAAACTCTAATCTTTTAGCTCATTCTTATATTCCATATAGTCCAGGTTCTATTAGAAAATGTAAACTGTATACTTTCCAATTTCTTAATCTTTTTTCCAAATTTCTTGCCCACTTAATCCACATTCTTTAAAAGTGATAATTTTCTATAAGTCAGGAAGATAAGTTTGTTTTGGCTTCGTACAAAATTCGTGAAGAAATAAGCAAGTATGAATTTTGTTTCGAAATCCAGTTTTTATAATTCAAGTGGTTATTTTCTTCTGTCAAATATACATTTTTTTAAAGTTTTAGATGAAAAAACAGTTAGTTATTCTTATACCTTATTCCGAGACCACATAGCTTGGAAATAATAAAGTAAATTTATGCATATTTATTTTTGGAAAATATTTTATTTATTTAAAACATGTTGCACGTTTAATTTGGAAAATATTTTATTTAATTAAAACATGTTTAAATAATAATTATTTAAAATATGTTCCACATGTTTTAAATAATTATTATTTAAATCTTCCATACAAATGTTTGTGATAATCTTTTAATAAATGCTACCTTTAATAAAGATTATGTAATCGAGTAATGCCATTACCTGTAAAATATAATTATATCTAGAACAATTACCTAAAATTTCTGAAATAAAATGACTATTTCTTTGTTTTTCATTACATATTTTATTCCATCGCCACCTTTTTGTTACTTTCCAAATATAGAAACTTTACCAAACGAAAATTATATAAGCTACTGATAACAAAAAGCATAAAACAAACTGTCATGCTTTAAAAATCAAATTATTCAATTAAATATTAAAATTAAATCAAATGGCAGATTATTACATTGAATAAATTTTAAGCTAAATGTAATTACTGCTGTCGTAAAATGAAAATAAAATAAATTTTTACGAATTTACTCTCTTTTTAACGATTCTATAACATTCACTTCAATGAAGCGACTATAATTCAAACTGAAATTGTTGTGGATTGTGTGGTTGGAAGGAATCAAACTAATTTAAATAACTCACATTTATTTCACACTATGTTTTGAAAAGTGATCAAGAACAATCTTTTATTCGTTGTACGAAAACGAAGGCCTTTGAGGGTGACTAATAATTGAAAGATAAGTATATGCATAGAATAAACATATGATAGATATGTTGTTTAGACACATGAAAAAAATATCCCTAGAAAGCAAACTCTCGTGCCGAGTTTAGAGAGAAAATAAATATAAGATCCATTCTAGTTTTTTCGAAGGAACTCGGTTTACAAAAAGAACCAGAAAAAGATTGAATTTTGCATTACAAAATATGTGATAATACTCTTGAAAAAGAACTGCCGAAAGGAAATCTATTTACAGAACAAAAGCGAAACCAAGTAGGAAAAACCCTTTCTTTTTGTTGATTCCAACAAGGAAAGCCTATCGCATTTTTATTTTTATTTAGTCTACCAACACCGCTCCTCAGTTTACCGTATACGATACATTTGCATTTAAAAAAGAAAAAATGCCGTACTATTGTGTTAGCGCAAGCTGATTAGGTCAGAAAACAGCTGGTGGCGACAGTAGACTAAATCGAAGGCGCTTATTTAGGAAGAAATTCGAAAGGCCAGAGGTCAGAATGACAGGGAAAAAGAAAGCGAATCTATTGAATATTTAGAAAATCACTTCGTGGGTGATGTTCCTTTCACTTTTTTTTATCGTAATTTTTGGTAACGTGTAATTAATCACTTAGAGGAAGATGGATCGAACAGGAAGATGCTGAATCTCATACCTGCCCAGAAGCTACATTTCGTGATCGATAAAGGATCAATGGTCCTTCTCATTAGACATGGCCAGATTGCTTCACAGAGTTTGAGCCCCCTGCGTCTTTAAAACGCTTCGTGGTAATTTGTCTTCTGCATAATGGAAAACCTGACGATGACCAAGCAGTGAAAATGATATTGATACTTTGTAAAACTGGAGGAAAGTTATGTCGTGACTTTGTAAATACAAAGAAGTTGAAAAAGAAGTTTTTCCACCTCCGAAAACGAAGTTTCTTCAGTAAAGCCTGCATTGTTTCCACTCAAATGATAGTCTAAATCGAGGAAATTTCAATCTTTCTTTCAATCGTCATTAAATTCAGGTAATATTTGTAAATGAAAAACATTTTTATAAAGTAATGTGGTAAATTCAATTTTATGAAATTAAGTATATTTATTCTTATTCAATATTTTCTTTTCGACTGAAACCTATTTTTAGCGCCACGTGACTTAATTTTACTAAGGGGAATGACTACATCAAATTTCAAAAAAAAAAAATCTGTGTAAATCATTGAATGTAAATACTAATCAAAATTGACAAATAGCAATTCTTGTTTGGTGGCCGCAAAATTTATTCATATGTTTAGTAAATCGTCAAGTCATATGCTGTATTCCACGTCAATCAACATATAAAAGGAAATGGTGACATAGGTTTTGACCAATATTCAAAACTATTCTGAGGCAACACTTTGATATTTTCATAAATTCTAAATTAAAATAAATTTATGAATTTTAGGGAAAACTTTGTCTTAATTTTTCTATCAATACTATTAATCAATTTAATTGGGTACTTTTGTCATAGCAATAAAGCGTACAAAACTATTGAATCATCTTTAAGAATGCTATTGTGATGAGTAGATTATATGACTTAACTAACACTATTAAAAAAAATTAATATGGATGGAGACAATTAAAGTAAACTTCCAATTTGGAAGGAGAAAAACAAATACTCAATGACTCAACACACACCCTTTTCAAATTAAAGAAGGAAGTACAAGATTTCAGCTAAAATGAATTATAATGAACCATTCACTGAAAATTTAGTTATTACGAATAGTATTAAAAGGTAGATTCATAAACTAATAAACATATATTTTTGCCTTTAATTTTTCAATATAGAAGTATAACAAAACAAAAGTTTTAGTTTATAGCGAGAGAAAAAAGATTTTCATGTTATTTATGATTCTTTTCGACTATTCGGTACATACAGCATAAATATAAATTGGAATTTTTAACTGTCATTTTTATAATTGACTCTTTCGATAAAAGAAAATCGACCTTTTTTCTTAACTTTTTTGCTAAAAGTAAATTTCGGCCATGAGAGAAAATAGAGCTAAAGTTTTTTTCTTTTTTATTATTTTAAAAATTAGTATTAATAGATAAAAGACACATATTTCTTTATATTCTACAAACTTTATCATAAATATTAAACGCAAAAAGAATTATTTACGTTCTTTGTTATATTAACATTATTATTAGTTACGTTCAGTTACATTATCGTTATTATTAGTTACGTTTAGTTATATTAACATTCATTAGAAAGATAACAAAGCTCAATATCTTTAGAATGTTGTTGTAAGTATATAATTTTGACAGTCCTGGCATGGTTTATAGTACTGATTGAATAAACAGTCCTGTGGAATTATGAGATTGCAGTCATTTAAATTCAATTAAGCATCATACTCTTTACTCGTGGTACAAAGATTAGGAGAGTATAACATTATTTTGTTCTCGTCATCTGACCATCCTTCGAAATTATTTCACATTCAAGTTCATTGTCAATAAACCATCTAGTTTACTATAGTTCAACTTTATTACAAACCAAATCAAATAAAAAGGTTTCTCCGTAGAAAATATGTTCCTAATAAATAATTCCTTTTTTTTTACGCTTGAGCTATTAAAATATTTCTTTTGACGTCACAATTCGCCAGATTCTTGGGAATCAGTTTCTTTGTTAAATTATATTTTTATATTGATTCTATGATACATTATGATGTTACAGTCTTATTACGTGAAAATTTTTCTCATTTTCTATTTATATTATTAAAATAAATCCGAGCAATCCTTTTTTAATTCATTTAAAAATTCAAATTCTTGGACAGAATTTGAAAAATTCTTTTTGTTTTCATATTCTGTTGAAAATGCAGTCTGTCTGGTTCTAATATAGCAACGTCAACAAATGGAAGACTTTCGATTCCAGCTCTTTGGCATCATAATCGGATTAGAAGGGCTTAAAATTTTTCTTCATTCTTTTAACCATAGAAATATGAATCTAATTCTAAACATGCACTCCAAAACGAACTTTAAGCCAATCTCTGTATGAAATATTTCTGACTAAGTATTCTCTTAGTTTTTCCCTAATATTAATATATTTCTAAGAAATATTTCATTTTTAGAATTTTTCTTTGCAAAAAACAATATTACAGTAATTTATGAACTAATATTCTGATATAGGAAACATAATATTTAAAATACTTTGATATTATAACAGTTTTATTTACGCCCAAGTGGAACTGATACGAAAATCTTTTCAATGTCCAAGTTTTTCAAATTTTAAGGAACATTCAAGAAGAACTTGAAATGTACAAGAGAATTTCACATAAAATGTATTGATTAACTATTATGAAATATAAAGACATTATTCTGTTAAAGGATACGTGATTATGATGACATTTATCAGAATATATCTTACTTCAAGGTTAAGAGTGCAATAAAATAAACATATTATTCATTCATTTGCAGTTAATAAATTATCTTTCATTTGTGAAATGTAAATAATCTGCGTATTCTGAGAGCAAAACCTAATTATGTACCAGAAATTTAATTTTTCCAAAAAAAAGTAATTTCACGACCTCTATTATTCGAAATGATTTCCTCGAATAATCTAGAAATTGTGTTCTATTTAAGCTCGCTAATCATTCACAAGCATATGGTAAAATTTGAATATGCTTTCACTTTCACACGTACTCATATCACTTCCTGTTAATAAATCTTTAAATGCCAATACATTTCTCTATTCAACATTTCACATTAATACTAAAACGTTCTATTATCTTGATGAACACCATTATCTATAATACATGCATCACGAGCGATTTTCATGGAGACGCCCTTTACTGTATAGGCCTGCTTTTCATTGTCTATTAGACTCTGAAACATTCAAATAACATTGCGGATATTCCATTTTACATCCCTGCTTTTCACTTTATGTTGTATAAGCTAGAAAGTTTAAAAATGTGATATATATGCTAAATATAATGACTTTAATTTTAAATGTAAATATTTGGTTCTCATTCAATATTGCAGTTTAAAATGTAGCGTTTCTCTCTGTTCAGTCATCATGTCAAGTGGGGCTTCTGAGAGTTTCAAAGAAAGTCAAAAATGTAATGTAAGGGGGGGGGGTCGAGGTTTAAATAATATAAGGTAAAAACACGTGTACACAAAATAACGTATATGTTGTGATCAAAGTCTAAATACTTCTAAATAATTTATACAAGAATGGAATAAAACTATGCTCTCTCGATAAGACTTAGTTATTTTATATTGTGTCATCAAATAATTATTCGATATTCAAATATTTGTTCTGTTAAAAGAGCATGGAACACTCCCATTTATATTGCTCTGTTTCATAAGCAATTACATCAAACTCTTTCAGTGCTTTATATTTAGCCGACTTGTAATCCATAATTGTTAATGTAAAATTTCTCATTTGGATATTATGGAGCATATTTTTTTTAAGAATCTTAATTAAATAGGTTAATCAATAAAATACAGTTTCTTATGTCACTATTGTTGAGGCGATATCTCAATTGATCAAAATTCTTGGGTTGACTGTTGTAGAAGTTTATGGCTTCGATAAATATATCAATATTATTGAAAATTCATCACTTATTCTTTTCTTTTAAGCCATCATAATTTATAAATCCACAGGATTTTATTAAAAATACAGAGATATTATAAGGAACTTATAAGAAGAACTTGAAGAGATTATATTATTTTTGTGAAATTTTCATGAAATATCTTGTGCAAATAGCCTGTTCTTTGTATTAGCGCTTGGATGCTCAAAATAATAATTTTGCAACAAAAAATATAATTCTGCATAAGAAATAGTATAATAACTTGCTTGTCTAAGTGCATTATTCATCTTCATAAGGCATTAAGTTTGTTGTAACTTTTTTTTAGTAAATAAGGTAAATGTTATCTTAGAATATATACAATTAAAAGTAAACCTCAAATTTTGATAACAATTTTATTATTAAGTCCATTACTATTCTATTTGCTATTAGAGTATTAAAAAATACATGCTAACCCGTGGAAAAAAATTCATCTACCATAAAAGTATTATGAAAACTTTTAAGTTTTTAGGGAGAAAATGTCAAAGATTACTGGTTTATTGTAATACAATGTATTGTTTGAACAGTATTTTTAATTAATCGGAAAAAGTTATTGAGTTTTTCTTTCTCCGTAGAGTGAAACAAAAGATAATTTCCTTCCTATATTTTTCCTATAAATTTTGAAAGAATTCTTTATCTCAATTGAAAATAAACAATTGATTAATAATTTATCAACGTCGCAGAAGCAACATGAGGGCTACTGGCGACAGACCTCGTAATTTTAGCCTCGGTCAAGAGACCAGGTTGACACTAAGTTGGTACATTACTCTCCAAACCTTCACACCATGCCAACAGGAAGACTTGGGACCTCGTCAGATCCAACCTCCATCAATCCTGTTATACAGCGTGCCTTTAGTGGCGTCAGGACTAGAACTCACGACGGAAGCAGCACAAAATGCGAATTCGCTACCATGACCACACAACTGACGCGATGAGAAAACAAAAGAATTGCAATTTTTCATAGTATATTGAGTATTTGACATTATTATCAGATTAGGAAATGACAGCAACTGGAAAACGTATGCTACTAAATGATTATTTCTATTATTATTCCTACACTCAAAGGTATTTAACCATGAGTTTGTGGCATCTCAGAAATCAAGAGGAAGTGAATTATTGTTAAAATATATAATTATATTAACATTAATAGGATGTAATAATAGAAATTAAGTACATATAAGATGAAATGCTTTCACTACTAGAAAATATTGCCGGCATCTGTAAATGGAAAAATATTTTTTTGAAAACCAATACGTGGAACAAAAAATCGGGAATGAAATAATTATCATTGAAGAAGAATTTATTATTAATGCTTTTGAGAAAAAAAATTTTAAAAAATTTTCTTTGAAGATATATATATATATATACTGAAAATTAGTGAAAAAATAATTTATAAGAATTAAAAAAAACAAAAAGCCCAAAAGAAATGTAAAAATAAATTAAATTGTTGATAATAGATTAGTTAGTAATATATATGATAAAAGAGAGGGTAAGAATTTCGTGTAGTCAAAATTCCTTTTTGGAACAGCAATTTACACATGTCTATTTATAGGAATATTTTATTAAATTTTTATTGCGTAATAACAAATTAACCACACATAAAATAGACAAGTTTAATAACATTAAAAATTTCTTCAGCAATTGCTTAGCTCATGATTATCCCATCAATTTCTTAAATACTTATATGCATCACAAATATATTAAACATCTTTACGAAACGTGATTCATTTTCAAATCCACCTCACAACACTACGTCCACAAAGTCGGCTTGTTAGAGGTCTAGCCGTGAAGAATTTATTAATTTATTTATTAACTTTTACACAGTTTACAATTTTTGCACATTCTCTGGACAATTCTTCTCCTTTACCATACAACTTATTACCAACCAATAGTATGCATCCTTCTATTACACTTTTTTACCAACCAAACAACAGCTTGCATCTTTTTTAAAAATTATTAGGTGATGACGTTTTTTTTTTTTTTCCCGTTTTGAGTATCTGATATCCATCTTGAGGCATTTTGTTTGTTTCAAGATTATTCCACCTATCAATTCACATATTTGAATCTTCATTTCTTTGAAATTTTGTAAGTAATTTTTATATTTTGATTTGTTGATAATTTTTAGAATTATAAATTGTATTTTTGCAATTTTTCAACACTGAATTCTTTTGCACTTTTTTTTTTTTATCATGAACTCTTTTGTACTGGATTTCCCAATTTAGCCTACGAAGTTAGCTACCAAGCCTACCAAGCAAAGGGAGGGGGAGGTATGTGCCATGAAACTAGTTTAACCCCGCTTATTCGGTCCTCAACCCGAAATTTCTTTTGTGACTTGCTGGGTTCCACATTTTCAGTTATTTTTACATTTCTTTTTGTCTTTTTCAATATTTTATAAATTATTTTTTCATAAATTTTCAGTATATATATATATATTTGTAAGTCATTTTGTTATTTGATTGCTTATTACATTAAATATAACTTCAGGAAAACTATACGTGATAAGTATTGATTCATTTTTTTTGAATGCAAAACAACTGTAAATATTCTCAAATAGAGATTTAGTGGTTTTTGCTATCTCTTACTGATTTCCGAATGTTGAATGCGCAATGGAAGGTTAATGTTTCGTGAAATTATTAGGAATGCATTACTTTCGATAAAATATACCATTGATGTCTTATTGAAAAATGCAAGTCTTATAAGCATAAAATTAAGTGTGAAACATAGGAAAGAAGAACAAAAGGAGGAAAATATATGATTTGAATAAAAACAAGCCTTATAAATTCGGATAAACGCTGTTTTAAAACAATAAGTAATAAATTGAATCGGGATTTATTTTAAATGGACATGAAACTAAGCGATATTGTTCACCTTTTAAATAAGCAAAAAATAATTCTAAAATTGTTTCGAATTTTGAAATTGTAGTTTGCAAAACATGTCGGCACCAAAACTGAAGAAAAACGTTTAAGACTTACGAAATTATGGTTTTAAACTGTTAAACTTAGAACAATAAAAATATATGGTAGCTTTCTATTATATAATATAGTAACAATATCCACATTTTCTGTTAATTCTCTCATTATTAATCATTGTAAAATAATCTAAGGTGATTAATTTATTTTATATTAAGAGTTAGAAGTCTCAGATTATGTGTACAAGTAGCAAACTCTTTAACAGTTATCTTACAAATTCACCTTAATGGAATACTTAAAACAGGGATTCTCTCTCTCTCTTAATATATATATATATGTTATCGCAAACCTTTCTCGTATTTCATAAAATAAATATAAATTACAAACAAATTTTAAAACAAGTTTTTAAAACGTAACTATTTAATCCATAAATTTCAATAACTTTAAAGATCCAAATATATCTAATTTAGATCTATTTTATTATAATAATAGTCCATTTTGCGCATAAAATTCCGAATCCTCGTACAGCTGATTCAATTCAAATGAAGCATCATTATTCCTGTGAGAAGCATTTAAATCATCTGACATGTTACAATGTTAACGCGCAAAGATTTAGATAAAAGCAAAACGCTCCAAAAAAGAAGAAAACGGTTGAAAATGAACAATGTCCTAAACGACCTTCTTCTATGAAGCGGATGGAATGGAAAGACCTTAGTTCCATCTAGATACATGTCTGATAAGTACAATGCTATCCGCTCGAAAGTAAGAATTCATTCAAAAGAGAATAGAGAGGTTTATGAGAAATTGGCCTAAGGTATGTGTGTCAAAGTTTCTAAGCGATTAAAGAAATGATGAGAGATAGAAAATATGTGTCGCTTTGTTTGTGGTATTCAATGTTTAGTCTTTGAACAAAGATATAATTGTGAAATTTTAATGACAGAATGTCATGAATTGCGAAGAGGAAAAAAGATACATTTCAATTTAAAATTGAAAGTTATGAGAGAACTTGGTGTGAGTTACATGCATGTGAGTTACATTTAAATTTATGAATTAGTTTAATACTGCAAATAAAATATGTAAGGAAAATTAAAAGTCTTAATTTACCATTGTGATGTTCAGAACTTTTATAATTGCACGCTTATATATATATATATATATAATAGGCAGTTTAAAAAAGTCACATATCTATGAAAATATAATTTACTTTATAGTTGTATTAAAATATATTCGCAAGCGCAAGTCAGCATCTGAAATATGATAATTTATTTGGTAACTTGTTATTATTTCTTGAATAGAAACGTGTGTGTGCGAATAAAACATATTACATATATTTCTCGAATCAAACTAAAATTTAATTAAGATTCAAAAATATTTTAAAAGATATCGCTTTCCGATATAAATTCGATAAAATTCATGGAAACTCTACTTATATAGCTATTTTTTCCATTCAAAAGAAATGAAGTCGTATGTAAAATACTGGGTGTTTACAAAATAAACTTTTGGATTTAAAATTATATATAGCTGCAAAAAATATTAATTGCATTCTTTAGTATTGATAAGAGGAAGGAGAAGCAGATATTATGTATTTTATTCCCATACTTTCAGTTTTCATTACGAGTCACCAGATGAGCGATAACTAATTTCCACATTCAAAGTGACTGAAAAACGGTTTATATTTTTTTACTTCGCTTACTTCAATGGCGAAGAATCACCAGAATACGACTTAGCGCGTTTAAGACTATATTAAATCTTCGCCTATTTCAGCGTTGCGAACATTCAATCAGGGATCTTATATACTGTGTCATCAATCTTCTGCAATGATTTCGCCAATTCCAGTACACTGTTTGTATAAAAGTACCAATGTAGACCAAGTGTTTTTCAAAGGATGTAATGTACAGAGTTTGGGTCTATTCTACTCTTAGCACACAAAATCAAACATCTCATTTGTCTTGAATTGAGAATTCCACAATCAACTGTTTTGAAGATATGATATTACATTGGTGATTTATGTCCAAAATAGCACTGCATTTAAGTGCGAACATTGACATTGAATATGCTCCAAACTCTCAGGGGAGAATTGAACTATAATATAATAGTTATATGTAATGCAACAAAAGAAGGCATACAAAATAATTGTAATTGTTTTTTAAAAACAAAATAGAAGTTCCATTTTTATGAAGTATTGTTCCCTCTCATATTTGTAATAATTTTTGAAAAATATATTCATATACATAATCGAGAAACATTTCAAATAATGTTTATGTTTACAAAAAGTAATAAATCAAAGCTACAAATTATGTCGCTGAAAAACTATGCAAATATTCGGAATTGAATACATAAGCACATAAACATACGAGGGGATGTGGGTGATTTGCGTACTCATATTCATTATCCATGTTTCTCACAAGAGTTGGGTAAATTTTATAATGTATCAGGTAAAATGAGTAGCCTTGAACATATGGATGATGGAATGAGATAAAGAATTGTCGGTTGATTGGATGTAGACCAATGAGACCCAAGCGCAGGTGGCTACAGACCTCAATGTAACGAGACCTGCACAAGGTCGCCCAAGTTCCACAACGCGAATGGGAATCGTTATTTGGTACTTTCAGCGTGGCGACACAAGACTGCTACAGTTTCACAGCTCTCACGTGAGCTGTATGCTGCCACTTGAAGCCTAATTTCAAGGTCTACAGTTGCCCAAAGACTTCGTGAGGGCTTGTAACCAGGAGATCAGTTGTTTGCATCCTTCTCACTACAACACACGAGAAAGCGCGTTTAGGATGGTGCAGACAACATGCGTCTTGTACCAGACTTCAGTGCATTTTACAGGTGAATCGAGATTCAGCTAGTACACTGATTTTGGACATACATGTGTCTTGAGAGTATGTCGGAAACAATGCCATTTCTTTTTCACCAGGAAAAATTATCATTACAGTGGTGGAGGTGCAATTGTTTGGGAGGGCATAATGCTGAATGGCCACACACACAAAACATCACGGCCACCTAACAGCAATCAGGGAGCCTTATTTGACAACAGCTCCCTGATTGCTATGAGGTACAAAAATGATGGTTTATAGCTTTATGTTCGGCTTTTCAGGGGCGCAAAAGATTTGGATTTCTGTTGATGGACTACAACGCTCGTCCACATAGGGTTCAACTAGTCGATGTTTACCTGGAAAGTAAGGATATTCGCCGCTAGAATCGATCAGGTAGATCTCTTGACCTTAACCCTAAAGACAATGCCTGGAAAGTTTTTTTAAGAGCAATAAAATTTCGCCATATTACTCCGAGAGACATTCTGGAACTTAAATCCGCCTTGATGCAGAAGTGGGATCGACTGGCACAGGGATTTCTCAACTGCCTTCTGTTCAGTATGACCTATCTGACTGCGAAAGAGGATCATACCCCTTATTAGACTCATTTTCAGTTCGATACTACAAAATGGAGTTTGCACATCCCTGCACTTTGAGCTTTATTGATAATTCTGCGTATATAAAATGACTTTTGTATGGTATATCACTTTGTTATAATAGTATTTGTACCAAATTTCACTGAAAACTGTTCATAAGGTTCTTAGAAATTCAAACATAATTTGTGAATCATTTTAATGTTGCATATGAGTTTAGCAAATTTAAACTCAAATTTTATTTTATAATCTTAATGACATGAGATAAGTCATGAGCTAACGGCTATATTTCGAAAATGATATGAAAGTTTTTCAAGAAATCATAAAAGAAGCTGATTTAAAGAGGATCATTTTTTAGTTGGTTGATATCTCTGATCCTAATACATTGGTTTTTGAAAACAAATGTTTTGACAAAGTAATTGCGAATTTTATTTTTAATTGTGAATTTAAATATTTTAAAATATTAATATGGTTTTTTAAAGGATCAAAAAAATATTGAATTGCTTGTCATTTAACTACAATATAACCTTAGCACTGTGCCGTAGTCGTAATTAATTGAAAAACAGATGAAAAGAAAAATATAATGAAAATAAAGTAATATAATGAATATGTCAAAGAGACCTATCATAATATTTAAAAATCAGTTATGAAATGTTTGAAAATATCAGTAATTGACTCTGCTGAAAAGTAAATGAGTATACAAGCACAAATTTTGCAAATATTCACTTATTTACTTTTTTCATGAGTTTTATTCGTCTTTCCAACTCGAATACAAGTAAGAATAATGTCTCGTCATATTTAAATTTATTTTATATTCTAATATTTGAGTCATTTTAGAAAAGGATAGACATTTACTTTTTATTTTAAATATTTTATTGGTGTTTTCCTACTTTTCTGATCCTTGCAATATATTTTCAGCAATTTCCAAAATCGAAATCTTTTCACTTTCGTTAAAGAATACATATCATGGCTTGTTAGTTATAGTTCCTAAATCCCTAAAGATTAATAATAACTTGAAATTTCAAATGAGATTTCTAAAAATGTATTTTAAGTGACTGACATCCAATATTTAACATCTGATAGCTGTCAAACCTAAGCGGATTACCTTTAAACAATAGACGTGATATCTGTCCAAGTAATGAGTTGCAAATCTCTTACCTTTTCTTTTTAGAATCATCATGTTTGAAGTGTTTGATGATCTTGAGCATTAGAATATTTTTTGTGTGTTCCATTCGTCACTCTTAATCATAGAAATAGACTTTTGACAAGTTTGTAAAAAATATTTTTCTTTTAGATGGATATTTTTTATAGATTTCAAAACGTTTCCATCAAATCCTAAATAAACAATAGGTAAGAAAAATGTATACTTCGGCTATTTTTAATGCAACGAAAATTAAATTTTTTTAGAAATTTAATATCTTTTTAAAAATGTAAACAAAATAATACTTGTTTATTCCTAAAACATCTTAAATAAATCCGAATTATAGAACATAATATCCTAACTATAGAGCAGACCGAGTTCCATTCCGCACTTTAACGCACTACAATTCAATGGCTAGATTTTATTACGGAACTATAAACATGTCGTAAACAAAATAATTTTCCTGTACCATTGGCCAAAAGATTCACGTGGTGTATTTTTCTGGAAAGTGTTTGGAAGCGGGGTTGATCTTTAGGTGGGTTTTAAGTCGAAGCTGAAAAGGCATATCAATGTCTTTAACTCTTTCAGGCTTTTATCTCTGATCTGGTAGGAAAAAATATTGGGTGAGAATGAGCTTCAGAATTTACAAAAAGTAGATCGGGATAAAATTAATAAAAAATTTGAAAAGTTAAGACGAACAATGTATAAAAGCTGAAGAAAAATATATGAATTGAAAAATTTAAGAGTGAAAGCTTTCATGTCTTATTTCGTGTACTCAAATTATTATAATTAAGTGCTTAATAGTATTGGATTTCCAAACTTTTAATATCAGTTTAAGAGAATTAAAAACTGTTTCTATTTAAAATCAGGTTATTTCTATTTTAATTGGGGTAATTTATATTTTAAATGAAGTGATTTCTGAATTAATTGGGTAATTTCTATTTTAAATGAAGTGATTTCTGAATTAATTGGG
>BMAW01044008.1:15439-40077 GCA_019974015.1 Nephila pilipes
TATTTTAAATGAAGTGATTTCTGAATTAATTGGGTAATTTCTATTTTAAATGAAGTGATTTCTGAATTAATTGGGCAATTTCTATTTTAAATGAGGTGATTTCAATTTTAATTGGAGTAACTTCTATTTTAAATGAGGTGATTTCTATTTTAAATGATATATTTAGGTTATTAGGAACGATGCACCTCTTGCGCAGAGCAGGACCTATTTCCAGGCCAGCACCTTACGAATTGCATTCCGTACTATGCGACAACTCTCTAGAGCAGAGGTTTTCAAACTGGGTTCCCTAGAACTTTGACAGGGGCTCCGCAAGAGATCACTATTTGTTTAGTCAAAGTCCCAAAATTTTTGTAAAATTTTAATGTTCATAAAAGATCGAATTCTTAAAGGAAGTTTGATTGTAAAATTAAACATAAATAATTATTTTATGGATAAAATAAAACCTAAAATTTTATAAAAGTCACGTGCTTCAAATACATTAACCGAATCACATTAGGTCACATATTATTCTCCATTCTTTGCTCAGGTGAAGAATCCCTTACTTATTTGTCCACTTATTTCATCATTTTCAAAGTAAAATTGACGCCATTCTTTTAAAATGAAATTTCGGACGTATTGCATTTTGAAAGATAATATTGAATGCTTTCCTAATTTGCATAATATTTTAATAGACAGTAATGCTAATCCCAATAAAAATGTAAAAATTAGTTTGGTCCAACATTAATCAAGATCTGCAAAAAAAAAAAAAAAAAAAACATTTTTTGAATACTTCCTTGTTCAAAAAGAAAAGTTATCTTGGATTCAAACTCCTTCTCAAGACTGTAACACCTCCAAACTCCCAATGAGAGAAAGAGAACAACAGAAAGATATATCGACCGACACTCAATTGAAACTAAATTTTAGTCAAGTTTTGGATTGACATTAGAAAAGAATACCCTCAAATTGCCAAAAGAACTGTGAAACGTTTAATGCCATATGTTTCAACATATGTATGCGAAAATATTGAAAACAGATTGGATAATGAAGATGACATTAGGTTTCAGATTTCAACAAATATTCCAAACGTAAAAATACTTTACAGTGAAAAAATCACAGCCAAGTCATTAAATATTTTCTTTTTATTAATTTGTTATAATTTAAAATATCGTCGCTTTTGTTTGTTACTCGTAGAATTTATTTTTGAATCCCCTCCCCCCGAAATACCCATTAGTTACCTTACCATTCATTATCTTATTAAGACGTTTCTATTGAGATAAAATAGAGATGCAGAAATAATTTTTTTAAATTTGGGTATGATAAAGCTTTGATATCCTATTTTTCTTCTCTTTGATCAAGGGGTTCTTTTAAAAAAATAGTAAGCTCAAAGGGTTCCCCGAAGTTTAAAAGTTTGAATACCTCTGCTCTAGAGTACCTATTCAGATATAAAAAAAAAGTCATTTATATGAGACACCAACCGGCATTTTACAAGCGTACTACCCACTTGGAGACTAACAGTTGGTTTAAAATATTCTGATTATGAGTATCGATATGAACTCCTCTACCACTTTCCACTTATTTTTTGCAAGGTTTCTTAGCTTGAGATAGGCACACTTCCCTGCTTCTAGTGTGGTTATCTAAAAAGAAACACAAAATGAATCCTTTTTATATTGATATATAATATAGTAATTTATATTTAATAAGACATCAATTTCTTTAGAATCGAATGTGGTGGTACCCTATCACCCGTCTCGTCTGTCATCTTAAACGTTATTACAATTACGAGAGCAAAATTTCAATTAAAGCTCAAGTACATGAAATTTAGTTAATACAAGTATGGTCAATTACATCCAAAATAGTTTTCATTAATTCCCAAGTAAGGATGCTTCTCCTCAAGGTTAAGCCTCAATCGTGAGTACTAATATGTTTTATAATCTATCAAGGAATACGCTTACCGTAATAGAACGCGAGTACCTCCTTCAATTACTCTGACAGCGATGAGTCCTAATCTTACCAAATTCGCTTTTCACGCTGGAAGACTTCCGTGCACATCACACTAAAATCCTTTTTACCGTAACATTATTCTTCAATTAAATTCTCTGTTATTTTTATAGTACTTGATTATCTATGTTCACTACACTTCTAAGTTTACTTCATTTCCATAAACACGTTTCAATAGATTGAGAAGAAGCTGGGAATTGAAGAATAAAATCGGAAAGAAACTCCAGATGTTAGTCGAAGGGAAAATCCGCGGTTTCCCAAGTTACACATTCTATTAATTTATTTACAAATATTCAATTATCACAATTATTTGAAAGCTATTTAATCTTAAGGAACCTAATAAGTTGCCAGTCATGTGGGCGAATTTAATGTGCATTCTAATCATATTAATGAAGATAGAAAATGTTTGAGATATTTTTAAATACAATTAACTCTCATACATAAAATTAAGATTTATAACTTATGATTTATTAAAATTCTTATTGATACTAACGATAAATCATGAATTTACACATGTGGATCAAAAATAAATAAAATTAGACAGAAGAAAAAAATCAAAACTATTTGATAACATTTATAGTAATTCTGAAAGTTGCCAGGAAGCTGCTGAAGTCCAAAAAATAAGTTTACTTTTCCTTTAATAAGTTTTCACGTGTTTTTCATTCATGTCATCTTTATATGAATTAAGATAGTTTCGAAAAATACACGTTGTTAAAACTTAAACCTATTCAATAGATTCGGTTAGTAACTAATGTTGAGATTAATTAATTATAATAATGAATCTTATATTTACATTTAAAATATATCTTTATCTTAAAATAGCAAAAATTATATAAAGAAACCTTATTATCAAATTTATAAATTGTAATGAAGATGTTGATAATATGAAATTTGATTACAAATTAGACAAATATTTTTAGTTGATTTTGTATTGTTGATTCTCTTTTCTTTTCACTATAACGACTCTGGGTACTTTCTTTTATTTCATATTAAAAATGAATTACGACTTTGAAACAAATATACCAACAATAGGGAAACAACAATTAATTTCATTGTTCTCATTTAATATCCGAAATTGAAATAATTTTATACTGAGGAACCAGGTTTTCAGTATAGAATTCTTAAGGCATTAATCAAATTAGACACGCATAAAAGTTTTATTAGTTTTTTTATCATTTGCTTGACAGAGAATAGCATATAATCCGTTGAACATAACATAGAATGTATCGAAATTTTGCTTATCGAAAAAGTTCCTTAAAATTCAGATAAAATATTTCGTTGGCTTATGAACTAAATAAAGAATTATGGCAGCTTTTTCAATTTCAGCCTTTTTTTCTATATTGTAATCATTCTAGTTCAATGCTTTTTCCAGACTGTATATAATTGATTGTTTACTAACGTCGCAATGAGAAGCAACACGATGGCCAACAGGAGGACTTGGAGCCTCGACAGATTTATCGTGAATAAACCCTGTACACGTCAGGTATTTATTGACATTAGGGCGGGAACTCAAAACTTAATGGTAACAACGTCGGTCATGAACTCCGGACCATAACCACTAGGTTACTGTGACTATTGTTTCAGTAAACATTCTAAAAATTTTATAAGCAATATGCTTCCTTTCTTAATGAATGGGTTTTTTTTTTTTCATTTTTACTCAGTCATCGAAACAATTCTTTTCCCTTTAATAGTATTCTAAACAATTTCTGCCATTTTGCAATTAATACTTTAAAAAAAAGCAAAGTGTTTCGAAAATTGTAAATGAAATAATTATAATTTAATTAAGGCATTTTAGCTATAATATATGATAATATTATACTATTCGTGATACTTCAAAAATTGTGATGTTAGAAATTTCAATGTTAGTGTATATTATTATTATTATAACAAAGTACTTTCTGTATTGTCTTTTTAAAACTTTAATGGTTATTTCAAAATAAATTAATATCGAATTTTAATCTTGTTATTTTTTACAATCATCCAATATAAAAAATATTCCATTGTGTTAATGAAACATGAACAAAAAAATCAAATCGTCGTTCAATTAATGTTCATTTTGAAATTATCCTAGTTGAAAAACAAAAAGAAAGGGAAAAAAAAATTATGCTTCAACAGACAAGGTAAAATAAGGATTAAATATTCAGTGAATTTTCTAGAAATGCAATTGTGAAATCTTTTTTTTTAAATTAAGTTTATTCATGTATTTATAGAGAAAGTATTGCTTTCCTTAATTCAGTAACTTTTTAGAATTTTATTTCTATATAACCAGATAATTTATGAAAAGGTAACAAGTTTGCCCTTAATAGTTTAGTAAAAATAAAATGTTTAATTAACTATATTTTAAAACTATCTGTAGTAATTAAAATGTGCAAACTTACTTTATTAATTTGTGAGTAGGCTTTGCACGATGCTTAAATTAAAAAAAACATTTATAAAATCTTAAATATTTTTTTGAATTATTTTGCATTTCTATACATATTTATATTTCCTAATTTTAAATTAAATGATAACTTTTTTTTCATGATGGTATGAACTCGCTTTTATGATTCAAATAAATATAAGGTCCGGAAAATTTCTCCATCAAATTATTCAAAGCAAAGAATACTTCTAAAGTCTTTGTTGTAATTTCTAAAATTTAAAGAGATTCTTTTTTTAATAATATTCTTTTTCTACTTTTTAATATTGAATTTATAGCTTAAAAGGACTTTTCAAACATTCTTGGTACTCCATTTAGATCTAATTAATTTTTAGACATAAATGGTTATAGTTATAATTTACTTTTTATTACCAATATTTGTAAGTAAGCAATTATATTATATATTAAGCAAGATAGGCATTAATCCTACTATTTATATGAAAGAAATACGACCCATGTACTAAAAATGCATTTTATTTGTACAAAAGCATACACACCACTTCCATGAGCAATTTTTACAACAGATATCGTACACTTTTTTATTTTACAATTGGCGTGTGACGATAATATGAGAATGGAGAAGATGATGAAATTTTGCATATATTTCTGCTTTAATTCTCATCTTTCATATTGAAGCTGATCCTTCACCACACAGAATGACGCAGAAGCCCTAAAAGCGAAGACAATTCAGAAGAAAGAACGTGACGAACACAACAATACTGGCTTCATTTAAATACAAGGATGCACATCACAGAAGTTAGATCCGGATTTCGAATATCATTTGTCGTTCCAGACTTACCGAGAAATTTGCATGATCGGGACTTCTTTCTTTCTTTACTTAGCTGGAATAAGATCATTTATAAGCTTTGGCAAGATTGAGAGCAAAATCTTAACTTGGCACTCAATGTCAGAAAACTCAAACAGGAACATTGGATTAGATTAAAATAGTTTAAAAGATGGAAGAGAGAGACTGAAATTTGATTGTTTAAAAACAATACGTATCCTCAGTACTCAAAGGATAGCGTAAGGTAAGCGTGTAGCTGCGATAATTGACATCAGGTAACAGTAAAGTTATCATATGCATGATGGTACTAAATTAGGAACTAAAATTGCTGCGGAGGTTAAAAGATCTTCAACGATATCCAAATACCCTGTTGGATGTTAAGGAACAAGGATGGCTTTAACATCTTTCCTGAGCAAAGATGTATTCTTTTTCTGTGGATGTTATTGGCTAAAAGAGATTTTCCTGATCATGCATAACTCTAAGTAAAATCGTAGTTGCCAGGGAAATCTTTGGAAGTTTAGCCTCGTCTTGGTGGTGCTGGAGCTGCTCCTCCGCCAGCTTGGAATCTAGCTCCGTAACTTTGAATTAGAGGAGCTGCCCTCTGGATATCCTGATCGTCCAAGAAAGCCACTTTGGGGTCTCCCAATCGGAGGTTGTCGTTGAGGTAAAAGAAGTTGGGGGCTTCAGGGCAAGGGACGGCATCTTCTGGCATAGAGCAGGTGAAGCTCAACTGGTTGAACATCTTTAAAAGAAAAAGAATTTTACTTTTTATTTGCTCATCTGGAATGAAATTTAGCCTATATTTCTAGTATAGAATTAGTAAGGATACAATATAAGAGAACAAAAAAATATTGATGATTGTATTTTCCCGTGATGTAATATTGAATACGAAGTCTGGCTGAGAGAGCGAGCGAGCATAATACATTTAAAAATTTCAAATAGAAATTAAAGTTTAATCAAATTGTAAAAAATCTTCATTAAATGTGAGTTTTTGTTACAGCCTACATTTTTAAATGAATTTTAAATACGTACTGAATTAAATAAGTAATTACTTAGAATTAAGTAAATGTAAGTAATTCATTATTGTTCGCATATTTAAATATTATCGATGAAAACCTGTAATAATAGCTGGATCAAAAATTTAATTAAAATATTTTCACTAAAATTACGTAATAAAATACTTATTTTTTATTGAAATAAAATAAATAAATAACGACGGATTTCTTTGAGTTAATTAGAAAGCATTGTTTATCTTATTAATAATTGAATTCTTGAATATACAGAATTTACGTGAGGCAAAGGAAAAAAAACTAAGACCGTACCATTTCTAAATTTGAATGATTACTTGTGTGTGAGTTAAATAAATTTAAGAAAAAGTAAATACAATCAAATATACTTCGATATTTGAGTTGATCAAAGATTAATTTTCTCTAGCACGAATTTTGAAAAAAAAAAAAATCGAACTATTTATTGACTCTTCCACCGGAACTGATGTTGTAAGATTCTTTTCACTGAGCGACTAACATATTTTTTTATGTAACGGAAAGTAAAAAAAAAAACATCTACACATTCTAAACAACGACAGATGCTTAGAAAGCCATAAAACGAACGCCACAATATCATTTTCGAACACAAAGCGCTATTGTTTGCATAAGCCTCACTGCCTTAATGTAAGTGATTTCGAACACTGTGAACAAAACATCGTAAAATAAAAGGACAGTGCGCTATGCAAGAGACATAGAGTTCATTTTTAGTTGTTTTAGAACGCACAAAGATAATATTTATGAGTGAAGGAAAGCGAGAAAAATCTCCAGACAAACTTACTGTTTGGTTTCCGCACAGGAAGCTGAATTGTTGAGTTTCTGAGGATCCATCTTCTTCCTGGACGGTATGACAGACGTGGAAGATTTGGCAGTTGTTTTCTGTGTCGGCGTAGTAACCTTCAGCTCCCGCTGGACAAGCAAATGAGGTTCGGACACTGCCCACTAAGAGTTCGGCACCATCGGGAAGCTCGAAAGCTGCTCTTTTTGACTAAAAATTTAAAATATGGATTAGTATCAATAACGTTATGACTATGATGGTTTTGTATGCAGTTTTTTTACAAAAATATTTTAAAATAAGTAAAATTATTATAAGTATGGCTGATTGAAAGCACTTTTCTAGTTATTGTATCTATAGTACTTTAACGTGTATAAAAATAATTCTGTTGGGTTTTTGGGCTTAAAATTTAGGAAAAAGTTGAGATATTAAAATAAGGCATTAAGACCTTAAAATTATTTTATAATAAATAAGATATTGAAATTAGACATTTCTAATTCAACATAGAAACAACTTAATTCTTCATCAATGTCATCTGATAAATACTCGTTGGGTGATGGATTGAGTCTTGCAGTGTTGCAAGTTATGAAGATATTAGTTTCGAGGAAATGAGTAATTTATTAATATCTATTATAATATCCCAGTATAGGATTGTTTGGCCAAAAGGGATTTCTTACACGTTAAAATACGGAAATGAAAAAAAAAATACATCAGCACTTTTTGAAAAAAAAAATTATATTAATTTTATAAAAGTTTTTTATTGCAAAATATCACACATAATATTTACACAAACTGTAGTTAAAAATCAATAATTGTTAATCTTGTCAATTTTCCGGCAAATTTTGAGAATTACAATATTTATTTCAAGAAAGAAAAGAAAATCCTACAAAAATTTAATACTACATTTTTGTATGGAATTGTTTTCAACTATTGTTTTCAATATTCTTAAAGAATTGAGTTTTACTGAAGTACAAAGATACTAAAAAAAGACTTCAGAAATAAAATAATAGTTAATTACATCCTTTGTTATAATTAAATTTACTAGTTTATCATAGCAAAACATTTTTAAAGAGTGTCTTTTAACTCCTTTAGAATTCTGGAGTACAAAGATATTTTTAATAATTAGAAAATAGTAAATATTTTAACTTACTCTAGATTTGGCAGCAACAACAGCTATACAGGCTAAAGCTGAAACATAAAAAAGTTTTTATAATATTTGTAACTATGGAAATAGCAAACTTTTAAGCTCTTGTTTATTATGCAAAGAGAATTTTATATAAAGAGTCAAAAATTATTTCAATATTTAGTTTAAAAAGTTAATTAACTTGTTTCAAACAAGTCGAAATAAAATTTTATTAATTCAAATGATTAATTTTTATGTATTTTTGAAATTTTTATGGAAGAGAAAGCAATTTAATCTACCAAGTTCAGTTATCTTTATAGTGCTTTTTAAATGAAAATTGATGCTTATAATTAAAATTTACATAAAATTCTTAATTTAATTATTAGTTTTCAAAAGTTACTCACCGCAAAGAATTACAGCCTTCATGATGAATTGCTTACTGTAATTAAAAAAAGAATATTTATTTTTCATATTGCTAATACTTAAATAATACAATCAATATTTTTATTTCAAGCTTTATAATTATAAACAAAAGTTTTAAAATCTATTCATTGGCTGAATCAAGAAAAAAGAGAAATATAGTTCCAAGCTATTTTGCGTAAATGGAGCTTAACGTTCCCAAATATTTTTTTCGAATCAAATCGATAAATATGCTATTAAGAGGTCAACTGGTGTCTCTAACTGATAATTTCTAGATACTATTCAATAATATTATCATTCTTATGTATATTTAAGAATTTTGTTTAAGTTAAATTTTTTTTTTCATTTTTCAGTTAGAAATAAATTCATGTACTAATGTTTGCACAAAAAAATTATAAATAATTTATTCTTTTAATGTAATTTTCCAAAAGGTTTTTTGAACTCTTATTTTTCTTTTCTAAAATACAAGATAAACAACTTTAAATATTTAGTTCATACAGACTTAAGCATAAATGTTATTAAATATAAATTGTACGACTTCATTTGAAAACAAATTCATCACGTTGTTTCTAAACGCCACAATTTCGTTTGAATTTAATGACTAATTTTGCAAGTACTCATTGTTCTTGAAATTGAAGGTGCTATATTAAATTATATGGTTAAAGATAAATACTTCTAAAAGTATCGCATTAAGAATTAAAAAATTGGAATGCACTTAATTTGTTCTTTAATATATTTATCTGACAATGAACTCATTGAAAGTGGAATATATTAAATAATATATGTGTTTTTAAAAATTGTTTTAAAGTCTTCAAGAACCAAATAATGTATTTCATATGATACGAAACGATGAAAAAGGAACCTTAACAAATTTTTACTTTTAGAAAATATTAATGAGCTTCGTACGATCTAAAGCTATTTGAAAGAAAGTAAAAGTCATTTTTGTAAATTATTAAGTTAAATCATACAAATGACTGTAAGTATTTTAAATGTTATATATTTTTTAAGAATCTGTACATAAACTATTTCCTAAATTATCGAAAAGAACTAAATATTTACTTGAAATGGAAGAGCAAAGCACTATGAAAAACGGAATGGAACTGAAGTATGTTGCTAACTTAGGTAATTTTACTAAATCCCTCTTTAACTAACTTTATAAATTTATTTGAAATAAAGTCTAAAAACACATACAGATAAACAGAACATATGTATAAAGAGACTGTTCTGTGACACATATATTTCTTTTAAGTCCAAGATGTTTCAAACTACAATTTACAAAAACTTAATTCAATTTTCTAAAAAAATATATCTAATTCCTTGCACCGAGTTAAATTTATAAGACACCTTCCCTCAAAATAAAAATAAAACTTTGGAAAACTTTGTGCAATATTTCACAAAATTCTCTTCTCAACTTCCATAAAGTTCCTAGAAAACACAGACTCCTATTTCGTTAAACAAAAAGCAACAACAACACTTTTTTATGGAACAAAAAAACTCGAAAAATTCTCAAAGAAAGACCTTCCATACTTACAAAGGTCTCCTCAGGGACAAGGTATCCTGAAGCAAAGGAATAATCCTGGAATCTCAGCTAGGAAGGATGAGAAATGAGATCTGTCTCATCCTGTGATTCTGTGCCTTATTTATACTAAACTCAATCGATAGTTGCACCCACGTGCGAGCCAGAAGCACGTGTTTTACAACCAATAGGAGACCAGGAAAAAGTATGCCAGTGAGAGTTGAAACTGGGCGGACCAATACAGAAAAAGATGGTCCGGTGGAAAGTTGAGATTTATTTTTTTAGTTTTGTTTTTATATTCATTCTATTGCGTGCGTTATGCCGCTGACTGGGGTCTTTTCTTCACGCTATTTCGATATTTTTTTTTTCTTCTCCTTTCTACGGATTTTTAGTATTGTTTTTTCCATGCGGTTTGAATTTTTTTTTATTTTGTTCATGCCCTGAAGGGAGATATGGTAGAAAGTGGTAATAAAGTATAACTTTTGGAAAACTTTCTCAGGAATAGATGATAGAATCTTAGAATTTGTGGAATATTCTTTAAGTTTTGAAAGAGAATACGTGAGGTCCTTATGAAGTTGAGAGCTAAAAATATTTTTGTTTCCTCGTTTTATAATGAAATATAAAATTATGAAGATCCAGAAGGTATTCATGTGAATAGCAGTGTTGAAACTAATGCTTAATACTTTAATTCAAACATATTGAAAAGGACTAAGGTACAAATGCGATGAAAATATGAACGTACCCGTTTTAAATTCCCCTAAACTTTTGAAGTTCATTAAGTAAACAATAAATTAATTCATCTAAAATGTTTTAAATTATTTTCTTATTATTGGTGATGCAAACTTTTCTATTGATAAAAAAGCAGTGATATTAAACTAAATTAAAATTAAAGTTTACAATTAAATCTAGCATTTTTTTTAGTAATTCTTCTGAAAAAGAGAAAATTTTTGAAGATTCCTAAATAATTATAAAAACATTAATATAGGAATAACATGAAAATAATGCTTTGTAAATTAATAATATTAATTTTGGAAAAACTCTTCTATCTAAGGTTGATATTTTGAAAAAAAATTATTGTAAATTTTGAGCGTATTCATGATTCTTTGTTTTAGAATAGTTTAACTGATAAGCAATTCATGATCAGATGGATCAAGATAAAACTATAATGGTTAAAACTCACGAGGTTCAAGGAAAACACGGAATATTCGAACGAATAATGACATGCAGATTTTATCTGAGGAAATCGAATTCTTCAAATTATGCTGAATATAAATTATATCGTTAAGAAAAGGATTTAAAAGTTGTATACTTAAAAAGTAGTGAGTCATAAATTGATTAGAATAATAATAATTCGAATTAGTGAATGTAAATAATTTATGTTAATCTAGACGAAATGATTATGAATGGGTTAGAATTATAATTGGTTCTCTTTGTTAATAAGAATATTACCTTGACATTTAAACAATATTTGCTTCTAATAAAAATTTAGAAAAATGGTACCTGTTGGATTGGTGAAAGAAAAAAGATTTAATGCTGATGAATTCTGTTATCGCTTAAAAAAATGTTTACCTTTTAATCGTAGATTACTTTTATAAAATAATTAAATATTTATTTTAAATAATTATTTCAATCCTATCGATAATATTTCTTCATTGGCGCAATTGTTTATAAGGACTGAAATAAATTTAAGATGTCTACTTAAAAAAATGCAATGTTAGATGATTATTTCTTATACTTTTTCTTATTTCATGAAACATGTTAATTGTAAATAGATGAATAATTTTCCTTTCATGTATTATAAAATCGCACAAATGTAGAGTTAGTTAAAACATGAAATGTAATGTTCTAGCAATCTTCTTCAAGTCTTGTGAAATGACTTTTCTAAATTTGTAATTTTGTTTTTAATTAAATCAGAAAACATACAATTTTTGAGTTTATATTGTGCGCTCTTTTATAATAAGCTATTTTAAATTTAATCACAGTTATTCTCTTCACATTTTACCTCTACCATCAATTTTTGCTAATTTATCAAAACCTGCTTAACTAAGCATTCATTAAAATGCTTATAAACCAGTGGAATACTTTTGTATGTTGAATAAATTTTTTATATCGTTTTATTATTATACTAAATACTTTTGTCTTTTAAACTTTTTACCGTGTTTATGGTTATTATTCTATACGTAATTTTTCTGCTTCTTCAGGAATAGAAGCTTAAAACTATTATACTACTATATGTGGTAAAGAAACCATATGATAAAAATACTTAAAAGTAAAATTTCTGTTTAAATGCGTCCTTTTTATTTAAAAAGCTATTCTTTATTAGTCAAGTAATAAAACAGAGAATGTAAAAAAGTGCGGATTGTATATTGCACAGATGAAGACTTTATGACCTTTTGTTAACGTTTTCGTAACGTACTTGCTTTCATCAATGTATCTTTTGGTAAAAAAATCGTTAAAAATTGTATTGTTCAGAACTATTATGGCGTAATAATTTTAGAATGTGAAAATTTTCAAGAGTAGTATTTGAATATAAAAAGTATTATTTTATGCAAATAGTGATATAAAAAAGTATTAATTAAAATCAATGGCTTTATAAGTTTGACAAAAAAAAATCTCAGAAAAGTTATTGTTACAAACTTTATGTACGAGTACAATGGTACGTAGAAAAGATAAAATTGTTTCATTCTTTTAATTGCTCATAGTTCTGTCAGACCTACATTTTAAATTTTAAAAATACACAATTATTAGTTTATTGATACTTTATAATTTGGATTTTTTAAATTGGTAATTTTAATAAAATTATTCTGAAATAAAATTAGAAAATGCTGTGAAATAAAAGCGTTTTAATAGAAAATATATTTTGAATTAATAAAACGTTTGCGAGATTTAATACATAGATAATTACAAGTAATCAAAAAATCTGGTACAAACATTGGCATTGTATTCACAATGTATTCATGTAAACAAGATAAAAATTCATTTTTTGTGTAATCAAAGATTAGATATATTTAATCTAAATTATGGTTATTAATAAAGTATTTGATCATTATCCACTGTAGCGCATTTACTTTAAAAGTGTTCTGAGAACATGATTGGAAAGCTAACACGGTTCACATGAACTTTAACCTCATGTTACACCTTTGTATCCAATATGATAATATCCCAGAAAGACGAAAATTGCCCCTAAACGAATTACAACATCACTAAATTATGTTTCGAGAAAAAAAATAACAGTGTTAGAGCAATATTAAATATGTAGATTTACAATATGCTTTCGAAAATTCTTAAGTTTCTATTTTCTGTGAGGTAAATTGAAAAAAAACTAGTGATATAAATGATTTAAAACTATACATATATATATGAAAAGTTTCTTTTTATTTACTTATATTCATCATGAATGAGGCAATAGAAAATTCAACAAAAAAATGTTACATACAAAGTCTTGTTAAAAGCATATTTGACTAAATATGCTAATTTTTTTTGAAAAAAATATTGAATTATTCATTTAAATTGTAGAATTAAACCAAACGATAATATGAAAACGGAATGGCAATTTGCTTGTTTGATTGATTGATTGGCCAGGAAAGATATTCAGGAAACGGAGGATTTTCAAACGGATAACAGATACACGGAGGATCTATATATTCAGAAAACACTTTATTTTGAACAACACTTGGATGACCATTTTATTGTTGTCTAAAATAATAGCCCCATGGGTGCCTAAAAATAAGTAAAGGATTAATTGATTATCAACGTTGTGCTTAGTAGTAACACAATGGCAACTGGTAATTTTTCATCTTCAAGTGACGAGTATGGTGCTGGAACTGGTATATTTGTCCAAACTTCTGCATCATATCAAAAGGAAGACTTAAAGCCTCGAAAGATTTAATGTGTACCAACCCCGCAAAATGTCGGATATCCAATGACATCAGGCTCGAACTCACGACACGGAGAAACAACATCGGCCGTGAGTTCGCAATAATGAACACTAGGCTATTGGGATTAGAATTACGTATCGTAAATGTCGTTTTATAATATTTATTAATTTTTTTATGAAAGTTATTAAAAATATTTATTAATGTTATAAATGATTAAAAGTATCTTTTAATTAGTATTATTTATAAGAAATGTGTTAATTTTCAGCTTTTATTTAAATGAAAATTTTAATTACAGTTTAAGAACATCATGGATATGACTTCAGTATTTTTACTGTCATTAATTTTAAACTTATAATTTAGATATTGAAACAGTGTACTGAATTAAATTGGAATGTGTGTCACTTTCATTAGCATCTGACAGCATTTTTTAGTAACATTATAGGCATAATTCTAACATTTTAACATAATATATCTTAATTGTTTTCGAAAATCTTTTTTTCCTTTCTCAGGATAAATTGTCCTCAAGTAAATGGAAAGATTTCATTTATAATAGTCTGTTTATTTTGAAATCTCTCAATTTGTAAAAATAGTTTGTTTTTAGGTTACGTATTTATTAATTAAATAATACGTAATTAAAATAAATGCTGAAACAAACAAAATAAAATAAATAAATGTACTTATAATTTGTTTTAGATTCATGATCCCTTAAAAGCAGTAAGTATAAAAATCTATAAAGTTTAGCAGAAAATTTAGACATCCATTTAAAATAATTAAATAAAGTGAAATTTGAAATATATTGTAGAATTAAATTTTTAGCACAATTGACAAATGAAATTTTGCGGAATATATAATTAGTTTTATTTAATTGGTAAATCAACCAATCAGAGAAAATAAATCCCTTGAAATAAAAAAATCTGTTTTGATGGATGTTAAACGAATTTTTTCACACGGAATGAAAAATAAAAGTGGTGACAAGAGTAAAAAACTGGCACTGTGATAGTCAATGGGGGGAAAACTTAGTAACAGAGCAAAAACATGTCGGTGAATATTTATTTTGCATTCAAATATTATTAAGCACAATAACTCACATAATTCAATCCAATATCGTGTTTACCTGGTTTCCATTGACATGTTGTGCAGAGTGTTGTCATCGGATTTCAGTATGTTGCTGATAATGGATTGCTTGCATTCGGGACACACGCATTCTACTTGATATAGCTTAAATATTTAAAAAAATGTTTGCTGAGAGATGAATAAAGTAGCAAAAAGCTTAATATCCTTTTTTTCTTCTTAGATTCGGAAACTTTTTCAAACACTATTGGACGAAGCGTATAAGTTTATTTGTCACTGGTTGTTTTCCTTCATAATTTAATTATTACAAAAACATTTTATTTTGAAGAATATGTTCTAAAGTACAAAACAAATATGACAAGTTTTGTAACATCTTCTGGGGGCCATTTATGAATACCACAATGACGTATGCTAATAGCTTATTTGATTATATTTTTAATTTAATATATATCTATAAACTTATTCCATATTTAAATTAATCCTGTAAAGGTTAATTTTAAGCAATAAGAATATATAATTCCAATATAACAACCTATTTTATAATTAAGTTAACATAGTGATGAGTGGGGCGGGCAAAACATGCGCAATGTAGTGTATAGTATTTTTTTTTTATTTTAACTCATATAGTTCTTGATGTCTTACTCAGTATAACAAATCGCTTTTAAGCCCGTATGAAAAATGGTACTCTGCCTCACAAATTTAATTCAAATTAACTCATTAATAAGAAGTTACCGCATCTTCAACGTTAAACAATTCAACTCAACTTCCAAGCTGAGGAATGATCCAAAAAGTTAAAGTTCAGAGGCCTTGATTTGGTTCTTGACCTTATGACGCTGTGAAAAATTGCATTGCATTTCCTGCAACCATTTTTTACATAGCCTTTGAAGACCTAGGTGAAATACAGTATTGAAAAAAAATTATTAAGAACCTCACTAAGAAAAAACTTATCACTGTTCGATAACTGTCGACTAATGTATGATGAAACTTTATAATTAAATGTCCTCAGTTTCGAAGGAAAGATTAAAGGGTCAAAGATGGACAGGATGTAGTTTTGTTTCTATAACGTGTCCAAAGGACCCCTCGTGAGTTGTGACCCATTTAATATTGAGATAATAACGCATTAGAGGAGAATAATCGACTTTCTCCAGAAACTTCACAAGTATAGTGATGAAAAGTTTAAAACGATGTCAGTTTTTTTGAAAAATGGAAGAAACAACAAGTAAAAATTAGTTTTTTCCTCAGCTTTTCAAACGTATGACAATCCCATTAAAGTCATCGGAAATGCAGGATTTATAATTTTGCTAAATAATATACTAAAATAAAATAATGCAAATATATGATGAATTGTCACATTTCTTCATTAAAATTGATATGATTTATTATTGGATCGGAATTTATAAATAATTAAAAAGATTTTAATGATATTAAACTTTTGTGTTTTAAGCTGTTAAATTTTGTATTTATTAAAATTTTGAGGGATTGATAAATTATTAAATTTTTGCAGGTGTAAATTTTGGACATTTAATGACAAATGTATTTGTAGTTACTCTTCTCGAATTTACATAAAAGAAAGCATGTAATCAAATAAACATTTACTTTTTTTTTTCAATCTATGACAATCTTATTAAATCTTTTTCATCATAAATACAGAATTTATAATCTGTCTAAAGTAAAATAAAAAATACATATAATTGATGAAATGTCACATTTCAATATTAAATTCAACATGATGTATTATTGTGTAGGAATATATAAATAATTGGAAACATAAAGAATATCAAAGGTTTTGATTTTTTTTTTTTTGATTTTTATTTTACGTATTTCTTAAATGTTTGAGGTGCTTATAAATTATGAAATGTTAACATATTTAAATCTGGGTATTTATTTCCGAATGTGTTACTAATTTCTCTAGTGAATTAACCTATCTACAAATATCCAAAAAATATTATAATATTTGAAAATATTTGAAACTTAACCCGTTTAAATTTCTTCAAATTTTTTATTTCCTTATCTTTAAATTTTTTAACTTCTTAATTTTTCCATTTAAAATTTTTTTATCAACATCACCGTTTTAAAATTAAATTTTTGGTCATATATATCAAAATCTATTCAGAGATAAAATTCTACGAAATAAATTTTTATTAAAAAAATCCAATATTGATTTTCTTTATTTACACATATTCCTTTGAGACCAATATGTTCCTTGAAGAGGTTTTGATGATTTTGAAAGGTCGCAATGTTTTATCAAAAGCAATATGACCTTATGTGTATTAAGGATTAGGAAATATGCTTGTTGAATCTTAATACAACACATCGTATAAGTCAAAATTATTTTTTATACTTTTAGAAATATATCAAGAATAAGAGATTATTGAAAATCCATCGTTGACTTTCTTTCTTAGTTCATATCCCGTTAATGCCAGCGTACGCTTTACAAAATACGTTGCGATTAATTTAAAAGTTTTTAAACGGTGTTTATGCATCAAAGCTATATTTATATTTTTAGAATTATACAAAGAATAAGAGATGCTTTTCAAATAAAAAAAAAGCTAGCAATAACTTAGGCTAGTCGTTTTTGTATATTTATATATGTACGTAAATACTTTATGCACCTGATCAAGGAATTACCTGGAAAAAAATTCTTATCGGTCTACAAATGCATTATATTTGAATACATTTCTACATTTTTGGGATTGTTTCTTTTGAATGCATTAAGGATCTAATTCGAACCCCAAGTTTATTATAATTATGTATAAAAAGTTATATGTTTTGACCGTGTGAAAAATTAAGAAAATTAAATCATTTTGATTTATTATGAGGTCAGCATTCTAAATGTAAAAATTTCCAATTTTTTACTATAATAGTAACAATATAATTTTTACTCACAGAACTCAGCTTATTTTTACAAAATCGGAAAAAGTTTACTTTCATAATTTTTTGTATTACATCACAAATTTGATTTAACTATACATTCATCTCACATTTCATAACATAGATTTAAAATAATGACCTTTAAAATCTTCGAAACACAATGAATTTTCATGTTTATTCAATGTACATTTAATGCTGATAATTCTTTGTAAGAAAACAAAGATGCTGGGAGTGGGAAGATTTCTGACCTTTGCATTCTTAAATGGGCTCGTCATATTATGGTTTCCCAACCTTTCTTTGTATAAGGATCTCATTGAAATTCATATAGGTGCGTGTATCGTACAGGCATACGACTTACTATATGGATGCTTTTATACATTTCCTACTTTACTTCAAAATATCAAATTTGCTATATGAAAGAAAGGAAATAGAATAATAGAATTATATTTTCTGTGTTTTAAACTAGTACTTAATGTATTCATCTTATTAAAGTCTCCTTTTTTGAACAAGTAAGCTTTTTTATGGCCTAATGAGGTATAGTTAGCATGGATTTGAGGATTATTTATTAAAAAGAAGCGATTACAAGTAATTGGTTTTACTGTAAACGTCTCTTTAATTTAGGATAAAAAATAATTGTTTCATAAAATTAAATTAATTTTACACGTTCCATTACATTTTTATGGATATCTCATATTACATATTTCTAAAGGATTCTCAAATTTAATATTTATGTGAAATTTTAATTGTATAAATATTATTGACATTTCCGTATACTCATATGAAGACTATTAAAACATCATACAATTTTGAGTTTCTATTTATCTGAAGTAATACTTCTTTTTTTGTGATATTTTGTAGCTATATTTTTTTTGCTGGGTTGATACATCTTTAATTTTATAAATCTGTAAATTGTATGTATAGTATTCCTGTTTGCTTAATAATTGTTTACACAGATTTTGTTATTTAAAATACTTTTTTTTTATCCTAACATATTTTAATCGTTACAATAATTTAATCCATATCGAAACAAATATTTTGTTTCTCAAATATATTTGAAACATTTTAAAATTCTAAGCGTTTCACTCAAATAGTTCATGTAAATAGGAAAAAAATGCCAGTTATCCTATACGCATTTTATCTGCTAACTATTTAGATATTTAACTATACCTATTTAATATGCATAGTTTATATTAAAATTAAATACCTGTGTACCTATGAGTAAGTAAATTCATTGTTGCAGTTGAGACTATTTTACTCCATTGGGAATAACTCTTCGTTAAAATTTATGTAGTTGCACATACAAGGGAAAATTTATTCCTCTCTTAAAATTAAAAGAATTTGATTCAATGTGATGATAACACATCATTATCTTATTTATTAAACTCTTTCGAAGCAATACTTCTTACGAAGCACAAGCAACAAAATTTCAAGATCATTTATTAAGATTTTCGTTTTGCGAGGTGGTCTCTAACTACCCTAAGGCACTATTTAAGTCAAGCAGCATATCTTAGAAAGATCCATATCGATAAATCCACCTTCAAACAACGCGGGGACCCAACTTGAAACATGGCTGCAATAACGAACTCATTTGTAGATCAAACCGATGTTGGCCTTTTTAAGCTAAGATTAGTGACAGACATTATTATTTTTCAACGAGATAGTGATTTTATCAACTGACAATGCGTCTGAAGTCGTTATTTCCATACGCGATACATGTTTACTGAAGGAAAAGTGTAGTGTTAAGCAGAAAAAAAGATCTCTTTTAATGGATGACTTCTTTAAATTACCGTTGAAATTTATGACATTGAAATTTTGCGGGGAAAACCCACTGTGTATTAATTTGAATAAAGTTTAATTCAAGGTTTCTCCTCATAAAATTAAGATGTCTGTGATCTAAGTGGATGACTAAGGCGTCATTTTTATTTATGTGGTTAAAACATTTAATATGATGAAAGAATTAAACTTTTGGAAAGTTATCGATAACGTATTTGCATTACATTATGGTGATATTTAAATGAATTTTAGTATTATTCGCGCGCGCGCTATTAATTTATTTTATAGGTAAGAAATATATTATAGATTTATAAATTACTAAAATCCCTACTTTTTTTTGCTTACGACTGCCTTATATTCTAAATGAATAGAGTCGAAATTTGTTTCTGAACGTAAAAGATTTCCATAAAGGGCTTTTAATAAACTTATTACATCTTTTCATTCCAAAAGAAATTATTTTTTTATGAACAGTTAAATACTTTTTGTGGAATTTTGATACTGTGCTATTATCAAAATAATAATACCTTTTTTTATTTTTCAGCTGATTTTTACTTTATTCATTTAGTAAATGTTCATTTATTCGTAAATACAAGCTAAATATAAGGAAAAACAAATTTACTGTTTAGAGATGATTTATTACTTTTTAAACATTTGAAGACATTAATTTGTATTAATCCAGTAGAATTTTCATTGTTGAGTCTGTCTGTTATCTTTCTTTTGTTAACAAAATGCGACTTTTATTTATAAAGCTACTAAGGCATGGTGTTTTAAACAGTTACTCAGCTTTAATTCATTGATTAAAGTTCGAGCAAGAAAAAGTTTTGTTTATAAATAAGTTTTCCCTTTAGGCTAACATTTTTAAAAATTTTTAAATTGAAAATCCTTACCAATGATTGAAAAGTGATTGAGGCAGATTAGATTAGAAGTGAAGTGTAGTAAATAAAATTGAGGAGATGTATATATAAGTAGCGAACAATTTAATATTGCGATTGGTAGAATAGTGATTGATAAAGATAGTGAGTAGAAATTATAAAGTGAAATATTGGTATTGGATCTGTGTCTAGTGAGGAACCTTTTTAGTAATTTCAGATGTCTATACATATAGTTAATGACCTAAAGTCAGTTCACCTAAACATATTAAAATTATTAATGACCTCAGTTCACCTAAACATATTAAATCAGTCGATTATAAGAATTATTTACTGCAGATAAAGTAGGTTAATATTTAATATCGATTATTGGAAGATCTGAATGAAAGATTTTGATTATTTGCTGTGACTGACTTTCTTTTCATTTGAATTTGTAATTTAGAGACTATAAACGAGATTTTTTAATGGAGAGAGAGAGAGAGAGAGAGAGAGAAGGAATTAATGATGGGGGCTACAAGTTCATTTATAAAAATGTTTAAAAGATTCTATCACAAAATATCATCGAAATTGTTCATAATTCTTTTCAATAAGATTTAAAGTTTTTTTTTAAAATGTAACTAGTATTCTTGTTTATAATACTATATTAAATAAGGAAATGTGAATATAAGAAATGTTACTTTTTTCCATTTCTATCAGTATTGAGATTCTTGTTGAATGTATTTCTATTTTCGTTTTACTCAAGGCAATGATTTATTAGTGATAAGTATGCCTCGAATGCAATAATAATTTTTTAATTAAAATATAAAAGAGCATTTGTTTTTAATTAATCTCAGAGCTTAGTTTGAGAAATGTTCAATATAATTCTTTTTCAGAATATTTTCTTGGTTGCTAACCCGTTGGGGAAGACATTCTGTACTAAAACTTGCTTAATTAGCTCTGAACTAAACTTAAACTTAACTCTTAACTTAAAGCTATACTTGAATTCGGTTGATTTTATAGCACATAAAATCAACATACAGCTGTGTACTACTGTTTGTACACGAATAATACACGTCATGTATCACTTCAGGTACAGGTCACCGTACAAATGTGTTAGCAACTACATCACATACTCATTTGTATGTGAGATGCAGATGCAAGCCAATCTAAAAATTGTGAAAAGTTTTATTATTTCTTAACTATACTGTAACTTCCACATTATGAGCTCATTTGTATGTCAGACGAAGATACAAGTCAACAATCAAAATTGTGAGAAATTGAGCAGTTTCTTAATTATACTCAGTTCACCTTGAATTTCGTAAGAATCAATAATGAAAAAGAATTTATCATATTACTATTTTCATGTTGAAACTTTTATGAAGCAACGAGTATCTTCTTTACACACCAATTAAATGAAATTGACGAGAATTTTCAATATATCTGTCAAACTGTCACCCAATAATAAGTTAAGGGAACATTTCAACAAAAGGAATTTTCTTGAGTCATCCCTCCCTTAAAAATCAAAGTGGACGTCCTGCGAAATATCATGTGCCTCAGGTGTTATTACCACGAGGGCGTTCACTCATGAAAAAGACTTAAGTTTCCCATCAGAAAAGTGGCGATTACACCGAAAATTTTTTAACAAGCTGCTCAGACAGCTTTTTTGGCGTCGCAACTTCGATCAGTTTTGTAATTGCTTAAGAGGTCAACTCGGCAAGGCTGGCACACGCATTGGCCTTTGATAACCAGGACGTTAAATCAGTAAGTTATCGTGTTTCTTGCAGATGTTTCACGTTCTACTGCTCCACGAAGAAATTACCGAAATCATAGATGGATGCTAATGAAATAGATTTTTAAAAATGATACTAGTATTTCAGCCTTTTTATTACTTTTTAAAATATTTGTTATTGAAGAAGATTGGGTAAAAATATAATGAGCCAAAACTATTCCATCGATTTTTATCGAAGACGAGCAAAGGTTTCTCTACTTAATTGAAGTATCCTGTGCATTGTGAAAGTATAATTTTTATTAAAGATATTGGTAATCATGTTTCAAAGAGAAAATACGTGATGAACTACATTTCAGAATACATGAAATATTTAAGATAGAAAATAATTCAATTTTTTTTATTTTCAAATCTTTCTCAAAAATGTATGTTTTAATCTCTGTTTGGAATTGAAACAAAGTTTTGGCGCGGAATATTCAATGGCAAAAAAAAAAAGCTGAAGATGTAGAACAATTTTCTCACATTAAAAAAAGTAAACTTATTTCATCACAATAAGGAAAAAAATTATTCGTATTTTATCATACTGAAATATTGTTTATTACATTTATTTCTGCTTGTTTTATGGATGATTTTTTTACAATTTTAGAAATTGATCATATGAAACTAAAAAGTTCATTGATTTCTTAATTTATTTTTAAAAGTATTGAATAATGATTGCATTTTTAGAAGCATTATATTTCTAGAAATATTAAAAACGCAATTATTATTATTTGCTGTATTTTAGTATATCGAATATTTACTTTAATATGTCGAATAATTTATTCATTCTGTAAAGTAGAAATTTGCTTAATGGAATAAATATTATTGTGAATCCCCTCTTCGATAAATATTACATGGTCATTATTTACTTTTTTTTCAAAGTTCGCAGGTTCAATATTTTTTTCCACACACAAAATTCAGCATTTAAATAACTAGTTAGTAATTTAATATTATCCTATTTAACGTTTTCGATTAGGACATAACTTTCTTCATAAGGTTCACTGAAAATAAAATACTTCGTTTATCAAAAAAAAAAAAAAAAATCCGACCTCGGGAGTTTAAAAAGAAAAAAGAGAGAGAAAGTATTTGCATTTGAACTCATATGTTTATTACATAACGTAACTTCCAAACGGGACATCCCAATTTTGTGCTTTTTTTCTTACTATTATTAATTACTTTTATTTTAATTTTTTTATCGGGACAAATTACATTTTTTCACGTAGTGGCTCATCATTATCAGCCCCGTATACCAGTTTCTTCCCAACCGTTAAACATTTATATGCTAATAGAACTGCTAAAAATTTCTCTGGAATACACCGCATTTTAGTGAATAACCGACAAGGTATTGCATGCCTTCAACATGCTATATCTCAAAATAACAACGATGAACTGTTATCTTGAATAAGGCTACGAAACGGTGTTTAATCTGTGTTTTCATGAGAAATGGTTTATTATGCGTAAAAAGCTGTAAAATCAAGATGTGCTCGAAATATTAAAGAACACTCTATTTTTATTGGCCCAAGTGAAAGTCAAATACTTAATTATATTCTATTTTTCCAACTTTTTCTGATAAGTTGGCGTTCCTAATACTTTGGTGTAGGTAATGTAATTTCTTATTCGAAAAACTCTAGGCTTCGTGCATTAATTGTGATTTAAGTATCATTTCATCGTAAAGTAAATTCACACAAACTTAGGTTTTGCATTCTGAAAAATAAAAAAGATTGCCATTTTTAGAATTATCTAACATTCTGAAAGATTCTAGTGCACATATTCAAATAAACTATAAATACTTAACTGAATTTTTCCTTTTCAAATTAATAAAGTGTATGCAAAGATCAGTAACATTTTTAATTAAATTGTTTCATCATTCAAGTAAATAAATTCGTCAAAAGGTTTCGAAATCTGTTCTGAAAGGTATACTAAATTGAATGATGTTTTATTATTCGAAATATTCATATGTTAGCATGTAAATTGTAAGGTTCATAAGAAAGTGAAGTGTAGAAAAATTACTAAGCGCATACATATAGATATAGCCAGAAAGCAATAAAAATGCCTCTAATATAATAAAAAACTTCTTGCATCATATATAGTACAAAATATATTTCTTTTGAGAATCATTTTAGGTTATGAGAATGAAATTTATATATATATCAATTTTTCTTTTTTGTTTATTGTTTCTTTTCTTTAAATTATAAATTGAATTTTGGAGTAATCCATTTTTACCTAACAAGATGCATTGGGAGAGGGTTGGTACCATAGAACTAGATTAACCCCACAATTCAGTCCCCAATCTGAATATGCATGGTTTGTTTTGTTGGGTATTCAAATTATTCTTTTAGTTTCAAATTTGATTAACTTTTTATTCATCTTTTAGTTTC
>BMAW01044008.1:46922-114483 GCA_019974015.1 Nephila pilipes
CATATATATATATATATATATTTACACATCGATCAATAACCCCGAGACTAACCCAGAGAGATGCCTGTAGTAAACCAGCAACAGGTCTTCTAGAGTACTAACCTTTGCTTGAAACGTGTCAAAATTTTAAGTCGATCGACCAGGAAAAGGTTTTATGAAGTGAAAAGGTTTTTTCCAAGGGTGCCGCGATTGCTTTTCGATGGAACAAAACAGCAACGAGTCGATGATTCAGAAAGTTGTTTATCGTATTTACGTAACAAAAAAAGATTTCTTGCGAAAAAAAAAAATGGGGAAAAGATTTGGAAAAGCGTTGAACGATTGTATCACCCTCAAAGGTGATTAACAAAAGGTGTTGGTGTTGATGAATAAAAAAAAAGTTTTAAAAAATGTTGTTTTCAATGTTAGACTGTTATCGATGTGTTATATATATATATATATATATATATATATAAGCCTATGGTAGTACGACCATGAAAATATGACATAAAAGTATAGTATTTGAATTACGAAGGATAATTCAAATAGTGAAAATATATTAGTTTTAATTGCCGGAAACAATGAAAATTTTTCAATTTTGGACCAGTATCAGTATACGTCCAGATTGACGCATTTTGTCCTTTTAGTGATGATGCGTTTCATGCCAAATTTCTTAAGAGATTCCACATTGCTCATGCAAATATTAGTTGACGAAAAAAGACTGAACTTGGTATAGTTCTGGATACATAGAAAAAATATCCAGTTTTACGCTTTTGAGAAAGAAAATTTAAGAAAATTTCATTTGTAATAATTGAATTAATTCAAAACTGAGATTTACAACGGTGTCAGTTTTGAAGTTGATTGTGCATCAAATGATTACTCAAATAGAAAAATTATAATTTAAAAGAAACATTTTAAATTATTCGATTTGATTTTAAAAGTTTGACCTCATGCAGTATAAAACCGGATTTAGTGTTTTGTGTATTTGTAGTGTTTGGCGATGAAGCTTTCACTGCCAAATTTCGTACATGCAAATTGTTATGTTAGGCTTAATGGCATACTAATTGATAGCAAAAATCCTCGAACATGCATCTGACATATACCATCTGACCAAAGTTATTTTTATGTTAGGTTTCGAGTGAATAATTGACAAAATGTGATTGTATTGAAAATGCCATATTCGTATGAGTTGAAATATAGATAAAACGATAATATATGCAACATTATTAGTAATTTGTAGCAAAATTTTTGATAAAAGTTTTTAAATGAAATAAAACCTAGAAATGGTGGCTAATGAAGAATCAAAAACAAAACAAAAAACAAAACCATGCAGAACAGCTGGATACAAGTATTTCAATATTGACCAATGAATAAAATTTCAGGTGTAGTGCTCGAATGCATACCTTGTATTTAACATCTTGTAAAAATCAAATTTCTAATGTTGATGCAACTGCAAAAATCTGGAGTGTAACTGATTTTGTTCAAGTTCAAACATGTTATTTAAGAGCGCTTAATATTATGATATACGTCAGGTATATTCCGGAAGTAAGTTTCTTCACTTTTTCACAAGGAAAATTATTCATAAAAAATAAACCATGTCAACATAGGTTTATTACCATTATACATCTAGCATAATTTTTCGACATAGATTACTCTGACATTGAGCATTAGCGAGCGTGCAATCAGTTTTAAGAAACCACCTGCAAGGAATTGCCGCAGCAGGCAGCTCCTACCTCGGTATCATCGTTTTGGATTGCATTTGATTCAACTCACATGCGTGTGAACGTAACGCTTGGCACCATTATGCGCTTCTTTCGTATATCCATGTCCTGTACCAGCAGTGTTATTATTTTCAATCGGGATGAGGGACACTTCCATCTTCATCCTCCACACTCTGCTTTTTTTTTCACTGAAGATGCAACACCAGCTTCCCAACCATTAGACGAGACATACGATCTGTTCATCACACGCGGACTTGAGGCGCTCTATCGGTGATTAGTCCCACGTGCCCATTCATACCAAGAAAGCACGCACTTCTGTTCTGACCACGTTGTCGTCATGTTTCGCACACTGATCTGTTGTTACCCACTTTTCTTCACCGTTCTTGCACACGTCATTCTCTCCAACATTCTTCCGTCGTTGAACAAGCAATGGTGTGGATTCTTATGGGGATTGTTTGTTTCATTTCGTGTATAATGTGTTTCAAAAAAATGTCAAAACTTATTTGAACATCCTCATATACATGTTGCATTAAATTATGATGCTCGCTAACATTTTGATTATTTCATTTTGTAAGATTTTATTAAACTCATTGATTCTTTATTTCTTATGATATTCTACGTACTTTCTCAAAGTGCATTTCTACGGCCAATTGAAACTCAGGCATAATTTTAGACACGCTGTCTTTTGGCTCGTCTATTAAAACTCTTCAACATTTAAGCCTCTACTAGGCAAAACCTGATAACCATACCTTCTTGAGTAACGATGTGATATTTTAAATACATTGCACGTAAATTTTATCTGTATAGTAGATAATGACTTCTGGTCCTGGCAATGGTAGCCTGTAATGATCATCGAGGACTGCGTTTTAGTTTTTAATCATGGGTTCGAACTTGATGCCACTGAAGACCAAAGTGTTGTTGTGATGATGCATCGTTACTTTTGCCGAGGCTCAAAGTTCTAACTTTGGCATTGTAGGAATTAGGAGATGGAGGTTCCTACCAGCTGTTTCGTCATCGTCATTGAACGCGATTCAACTTGAGTTCGTCGGCAATAACCTTTCGTTGTTCTAGTGCGATGTTAATCAAGCACAAAAAACAATCATTCATCATAATAAAAGGGACCTCTACATTACTTGTAAATTTTTTAGTAGGTGCTTTTCAATATTTTCTGAAATATTGAAAACACTCTTAATGTTAATGATGTCTTAGATATAGTCAAAAGAAAGCGATAGATGTTGTGAACTGACTATTTTATTGAAAATAATACCTACTACTGGTAGAAGAACAAATTACATACTTTAGAAACTGTCCATAAGCTGAACTATTGCTTTAGCCATGTTTTTTCAATGATAAGCAATCTTAAAGCTCCCATCTATCATATCATTTTGATTTTATGAACATAATTTAATTTTCAATCCATCTTGCAGGAGTACCATGTAACTGAAATCAGCATAACAATATATATATATATATATATATATATATATCTTATTGAGTACTTGTCCCATTAGAAAGATTTATTCTTCATCATAACTATTGAATTCCCTAAACTTAATATAGGGTGTTCCATGATTAATATTAGGAAGGAAAAAATGATGAATATTTATACTATAAAAGATAAATTTATTGATTTAGAGTTTCGTTTTGATGGGGTTGCAAATTTAGAAAAATTGGAGGATCCTGTTAGAAGAGTGTGTGCAAAAATAGCTATTTAGGCAAAAATTCACGCGAAGATGAAGTCAAAGTCTTTATATAGAGAGAAATTGAACTCGAAGATATGCTCACTGGTTTTGCCCATGTCTAGAGTAACCAACAATCCTAGTGTCTCACATTCTGTAAACTATTGTAAAACTTATTGATTTAATAGGCTACCTATTTACCTATTGTTCAGAACTGATTTTCTTCTTATTAAACCATAAAAATACTAATTATTTTTTATATCATAGGAGCTAGAGTACAAATTTTAAAATAAAACCCTAATGAATAAATCATTAGAAGCAAAGATAAGCCGTACTGTCATGTGTATGTGTGTGACTAAATATCTGCCAGAGCTATGCTTAGCGGTGCAGCAGTTGTCATTTGCGGAGAGAAAAAAATTAAAAAAAGCCAAAAACTCGTTCACCGAGTGTTTTAGAATTATTAAAGAAAACACGTGTATTTTCTCCCCTTTCCTTTTTTAAGCCATTAAATCCTACCCAACCTTTTTTTTGGAGGGAAAGGGAAAGGGGGTTTTGACTAAGGGTCCAAGGGTATGTGTTGATTTGCATTTAAAAACACAAACTTACAATTAAGCATTTCATTTTATGCTTCATATGGTTGTAACAATAACTAAAGTAGCTCCATTAATTTTGAACCTTTTTCAAAAACTCTAATTGTGCCAAAAACTCATTTCAATGCGCATTTTTTAAGTGGAATAATTTTAAGGAAAATATTGTTCCATCAGTTGGAAAACGCGGAAGACTTGTGAAACAAAAGAAGAAGGCTTCGATAAATATACACCATAAATAAGTTTGGAGAAAAACAAATTGATGGAAATATTATTACGGCTCTTTCCACGCATCAAAGAAGACTTACTAAGAATTTGGAGTTATACGATTAACGGCATGGATTTGTATAAAACAGGCAAATATACCACTTTCGAATTTAAATATTAGATAAATTAAAATTACTTTAATTATTTATAGCCACATTTGAGTTCTAAAATTGTTGTTTACTTTAATTAGTTTTCTCCGTTTCTCCCATGCTTGAATGAGCATTTTCATCCCAGAGGTGAGGTTACGACTCAAAATGTCCAACGGACGATCAATACTTAAAACTCATTTTCAGTGACAGCTACAACATTTTTTAAACTTTCTTTAAGTGCTTAAGAAATGTATGAAATTTATTTCTCTGTGCCCATTTCAAGGTACAACATAGTTTTGACATTTCAATTCAGCAGCAGATATATATTTTCTTTTATATTCAATGATGCCACTCAAATATCTTAATTATTGTGTTTGTGAAGTTTAAGAAAAAGTGGCTTTTAAAGGATGATGGATGAGGAAGGAGTTGCGTAATAATTTTGAATTCTTAAAATTTATTTTCAATGCCAGGTAAAATTGTTTGGAAGGTAAGGAAAAAGGTAGCGAAGTTGTAAATGTCATCCTGGTTTGTTTCTTCACTTAATAAATTCATCTACTCATTGAAAAATTATTCAGAATCATATTTTGACGCTTCTAGGATATCTTTACTTGTAACAGAAAGATTTGATGCCTAATGCGATTTTAACAGATTTTTTTTTATTTCGGCTGAACATTATTCACAAAACGTCAAATAAAGTAATGTCTAATGTATGGATTCCTACTGAACTTTTACTTAGCCATACAGCATGTAGAAAATTCTCATATAATTCACACATAATTTTACTGTTTTGGATATTTAGCCAGATTTTATCCCGACAAGAGCCGAAATTCCTAACCTCAAACTTTCGAGAGTCGAAATCATACAAAGGTTTTAACTATGCAACATTTAATTTCACGATGTTTATTTTCGTATTTACAGTTTATTTAAAATACATTTATGTTCATGAAAATTATTCATGGAATTTTTTTATTCCTTATTGGTAGATGCAGTTGTATGTATTTGTATCCAGGCAGCGATTTGCTGAAAATAGGGTTAATAATTCGTGGCATGCGAATGAGTTCAGTTAAATATTCCTTTGATAGTGAGGAACGATGCCTCGATTTAATAAATTTCTTTGCTGAATACTAGTATGCAGAGATTTACGGCAGTATGTTGTTTCAAGTATCGAAATCAATTTACCCACTGCAATCTTTAAAAGAAGATATTTTGAGTGAGAAATAAATTTTTCTAAAATCTATTTCAGTTGATGATGATTTATGGTGCATTTTTAATTCCAATCCTTCTGTATTTCTTTTAATTCCATCTCTCCGGTAGGTTTATCAGGTAATAAATACTTAAGAAATATGAAGTTGTCAAAAGTATGTCAATTTCAAATGGATTCACAAGAAACTTCATGTAATATTTGAAATATTTTAAGTCCTCAAATCTAAGTTTGACATTTTCTACCAATTTCTGAAATTTGTCTTGATATTCTGGAAGCTTTGTATCTTCTATTTGTCTTTTTTTACCCTATGACTGAGGAAGAAGAATGAAGTTTTTTTTTGTTATCAAATAGTGTTTAAATATTACCATTTTTTTAAACTTAAAAATATTCGAGTAAGATCAGTAATAGTTTTCTACTTACCTTATGTAGTTCTAAGTAAAAAGACTGAATAATACTAGGTAGTATATGATATTATTTAAACCCATTATATAAGCAATTTTTTTCAAGTCTCATTCCTTTTTTGGGGGGTATCAAGAAAATCAATTCTTGTCCTATTTTATTTTTAAGATGGTAAACTCCCTCTCAGTTTTTTTCTTACCCTTCTATATATCTTCTTATAAAAAGTGTGTGAGTGTCAGTTATTATCAGAATATTGATAATCCAGTAGAATTAGAAAAAATTAATTCGGTTTTAAAAAGTGAATTGTTATGTCTCCTCTAATTCAATTATTCACTGTTTTCGGTATATCAATACCCATAATTCAATTTCCCAAATATTCATGATTCAGACAAATCCTTTCAATAAAAAAAATTTTTGAACTTGTGGTAAACAATGGGTGTTGGATCTGATTTAACGTGGGATAAAAAAAATTTGAGGAGAGAGATATAAAGCAAAGTTCACAGAGTTTGTATTTTTCAGTACTGAGCAGAACTCAGCTAATATAATTAGAGGGGTACATTAAAAGAGACTGAGTACAGTTTAAGGTACAGTGCATACAATTTTGAAGTGTAGTTAATATAGGGATAAAAGTATATTATTATATACATTGTGGATTACTATTAATTAATTTTAATCAGCTTAAAAAGTAACCAATATAGAAATATGGTCAACGTTAAGAGGTCCTATAGAATGTCATATCTATTTCATCTCTAACATTTGATTCTCATACGAACCTTTGAAGTGTTTATCGTTATAAAATCCTTCTTTTATTTTCGCATTAAAATTTCTAGTATTTATTTTTCCAAAAAACATTTAATTTCAACAGTTTCTCTATTATTTAACTTGTATTATAATAATTTTGGTTGAATAGTTTTTTTCCCAACGTTAATTAAGAATTCTTTTCTTTCAAAACTACATCATTGCATGTATGACCTTTTACAAATTCTGTTTGAATTTCTTTGTTTTGGAAGAAAAAAAAGGTGCGTCAATGTGGGATAAAGTTGCAACATTGAATTTTTTAGTTCCATTAAGACTCCGTACTGACCTTTCTGAACTCTTTTAAACCACACATGATCAAGATTCTAAAACAGTTATCATATTTTTTAAGATAAAAAAAAAAGTTCTTTTTTACTTTTACTTTCATTTGAAAAAAGTCAAAGACCGATTAAGAAATGATGCGAAACTTCCAAAAATCTTACAAAACAGCATTTAAAAAGTATCAATTAAATATCGCGAGTTTCGACACGACTTTACCAAAAACTCTTTTCTCAAAAAAGTGCTCGAGTTAGTGACCGTAGCTAAAAGTGTCAAAAACTTGCGCAAAACAACTTTACGAGAGGCCCAGAGTAGCAATATATCAACACAGGTTTACGGTTTATCGAACCCTTTGTATAAAGGGAGTTAACTTCTCATTTTTTCCCACACGATTTGATAGAATCTCTTCCTGTGTAAGGCTTTTAAATCCACAGTTCTTTCACCATGTTTCAGTTTCATAAAGAGGTGGGAATTATCTGATAAGTAGGAACGTAAGCTGCCGCATTTTTCGGTATTCGCCTTTTGTTTAATGAATTAAATTGTATGAGGACGCGTGTTTAGGATGTGATACTGATAGATATGAACAGTATTGTGATGAAGACATTAGATGAATTGAAGGAATTTGAGAGAAAAAACAAATAAAGATGAATTGAATTAAAAAGAATAGCTTACGAGTAGAATAAAAAGTAAATAAATGGCCAACATGATTTTGAGAGTTTCAAAGATATAATTTAAAAATTTCAATCCTTTTAAAACAATATAAAGTTATATAATATTTTCTTCCGGAAGTTTAGCAAGTTTAAAAAAAAATTATATGCGACAAACTTTTTAATATTTTAGTTAAGATATAAGCAGATTATATAAGCTTTGGTCAGTTTATGACGTGTTTCCTTCATTATCTAATTCTACAGCCATTTTAAAGTCTACTTAAATAGTCAAACGATTCAAAACTTCAATTAAAGATACGTAAGAGCGGGACAAAACAATTTATCAACTACCAAAGAATACTCGTATGTTATATCACTCTCTCGAATCCCTCATTACTCGGTCAGTGTTAGTTTATATTCTAATAATAAAGTCTAGACTTACCAAATCACTAGTTCTGATTCAAACACTTCTCGATAACAGCAGATTCGTATCTCGGAATTTTAAATAGAACTCCAAATCAAAAGATAAATTACGAGGCTTCAATACAATTTACTAATATTTGTCAACCTGTCGCTATCCACTTTCTCCCTTCTGTATCTTTTCAATTCCATTTCGCTTATATATCACTATATCTCTTATTCAATGCACTAGATTTCTTATCTTTGTATAATTTACCTAATCATGCTTCATTTGTTTGGGTAGTAATTGTACTTTCAAATTACCAATTAGCAATTCAAATTACCTATGTGTTCCAGAGGTTAGTAAAGAGAAAACAGCGAATAGCCAAGCGTCACAAGTTTGCCTAAAAAAAGAAATTTAATATTATAAAGCCTTTAGGAGTTATAATGCAAATTATTTGATAACATTGTATTAAGATCACAAGGGATTTCCAAACATTAAAATTAGAAAATTGAATAATTTTATAAGTCTTGTTTGAGTTTAACTGTTTATGAATACTTTATAAATATGAAGTATCATTCTCCTAAATTTCATTTTAGATCAAAATAGTGTTGACTAATTGACAATGGGATATTTATAAATAAAACTATATGTAAGCAATCATATGTGATGTATAAGCAAGATGCTTAGTTTACTTAAATCCCGTTATAGGTATAATGCCAAAAAATCTCCTATATATTTTTTGACACAAAAGCACATTTATTAAGTGTATTTAATTTGAAATTTATGAGCATCAGTTTTCTCCCCTTGAAAATGTAATCAAGTAATCCAAAGAAAAAACCAATTCTTTTTTTAATTAGATTTTAAATAAAATAAAAAAAATTTAGGTTTTTCCTTCTTTTATTATAGAATAAAGTTGATTAAAGTTATTAAAACAGGCCTTTCCTTAAAAAACTATGAAAATTACCGACTTAAATAATAATTGCCATCATCCAAACCTTTAATAAAAATGTTTTAAGAAATTCAATTAGAACGGACCGATTGGCTGATCGCGTATTACTTCGATGTTATTAACCAGTGAGAGATAGGACAAAGTTAAGTTATATTTTGAAAATTAAAAAAAAAAAAAAATTAACAATAGGAAGCCGTGATAGTGTTAGAGTAAGCTTTTGTTTAAAAATGATTTTTATATTAGTCATGCAGAGAGATTAACTATTCCTACGCCTCCAATTGTGTCAGATATTATACATCTTATGTATGAACAGACCATTTATAATGTGGACCTTTTTATTTAAAGTTGTGTACGGTAACATTTTCAAATGTTTGACATTTTTTTTTGTTAGGAAGCTTAATATATCTAACTTTATAACAGCTAGTTTGGCGAATAAAGGTCATATCTGTACATTTGTAACACAAAAATCTTCTAACTCAGAAAAGTTATTTAATAATATTCAATAAGTAACACAATCGCACTTTCTAGGTATTGATTTATGACATTTCTTCGGAAATAATAGTTGTAGGGGTTTAATATTTTAAAAAAACAAAATTTTCTTCAGCACCTCAACGTGCAATACGAATCTTACAGAAGTCAATTGAGAGTAATATGTTAGTCATGTTACTGGCCACAAACATATAAATACAGTTGAAAAAAAGTTAAAAATAAAATAAGAACAAACAAAACAAACTTTGAATTCTGTTTATATACAAGAATAACGAAATAAATTCTCGTTTTAATTAATACATATAATAACAAATAAAAAATGTTTATACAACAAAATAAATGTAAGTCTTATAAACATCTGTAAGTAATAATACAAGTATTAACTAGCAATAATAATATAAATAATAACAGCAAGTAATAATAAATATAATAAAAATAATACATAATATTGGAAATAAAGGAATTAAAGGCTAAATGATAAAAATTACAAATGATAATAAATAAAATGAGAAATATTAATGTAATCTGTAATACATAAAATATAAAAGATTTCATACTGAAAGAAGGAGTATAATAAATATAATTATGTATAACAAAGAAGGCGAATAGTATCAAATATTAATTCAAAACAGATATTATTAAATTGTATGATTGGTTTTGACATATTATGATTGCAATTAGTAATAATTAATTACGATACGGATATAAATATTCGGATGCAAATATTTTTAAAGTGTATTTTTCATAAGGAGTGCAGTATTTTATATAATTACGAATTTTTAACCAAAAAATATAGAGCACAAATACATATATATCTTAATAAGTATAATTATTAGTTATAATTGTTGATTATAACACTTATATCTAGGCATTATATATATAGCAATAATAATATAAAGTGATAATAATGAGAAGCATACAAATAAATTTTACGAATATTTTAAAATACTAATATTTATATATAATTTGATGGTATAAAGTAGATAAAAGTTTGTGAAATTGTGGAAAACAGTTTAGGTAGTATTCTGAATACTTCTCCATTTTATAATTATGTAAAATATTAACAAATAGTTGTGTTAGAAAGATACTTCATTAAAGAAAATGGCTGGTGAATATTCGTTTCCAGATACATGACTATTTCATAGATTTTAAATTTTATTTCCAAAAGTTTTCAGTTATATAAATAAACATATTTCATAATTTTTTTACTAAGGGTTGATGATTACTTTATCATTAATCGATTGATGACTCATTGTGATCAGTTGATCGTTCAGAAATCAGAGCTGGTAGTATGATCGTGGTTTGTTGGTTATATTATCAGCATTGACGGCTAAAAAACGCTTTAAAAAAATCGTACCGTTTCCAAAGCATTTTTTTTTTCATAAGTTATTCGCTGCTAAGCATTGTTTTGTGGTCTGAACTGTGTACATATATAGTTAACTGATAATAATCAATGAATAAAAACAGACAGAATCATATTAAATGACTCGTTTTGAGAAGAATAAAATTTTTAAACGTAGATTCGAAGTGAGTAAGCCATTATATTTTCAAATGACATTGAAAAAGAAAAATAACGTTTCAGAGTACAGTCAATAGATGGCAGCACGACGACTTTAATTGCGTCTAATCGATTTCAAAACTTGAATAAACACGTTTGTCATAAGACATATAATCAAAACCTGATTCATTATAGTGTTTGAACTCTCAAAGTCTGTTCTAATAACAACTCACAAACCATTTCCATGTAGCTATAATGCATTATATTTTCAAAAGTTTTGATCAAATTTGACTGTGTGGGTTGCCCACAAGCGAGCAAAGAAATGCAATTTCGTGCCTTGCGTAGGTTCATTTTAAAGCAATTTTACAAAATGAATTGGCTTGGAATGATAAATGTGATATATGGCAATGTAAGAAATAAAATTATTTATTATATATAACAAAAAACCTGATTTTCCCTGAGTTGGCTTCGGAAAACAAATAAAAATTGTTGTTGTCCCTGAAAGAATGTAACCAAGGTCTAAAGGTGAAACTTTTCTGTAGTAAAGAGAGGGCCAGTTCCTCTTGAAAGATATGATAGGAACACATTCCACATCTTTACTTAATTATATTCACGTTTTTTACTCATAATTGACCCCGTATCACGTTATTCGTGTAATTAACTGAGGTGTATGATTCTACTTAACAAATAAAAATACGCAATTACTTTCTCTATTAATCTTTATTAACTGATCAATTTAAAAATGAACTATAAACAGTTTCAGACATAAAAAAGAGAAATCTTGATTTTACAATGGTTTTTTTTTTTTTTTTTTTTTTTTTTTTATTTTTTGGGTTATTTTCAATGAAGGAGAAATTTTAGAAAAACTAGGAAAGAAAACATGCTTCGAAAATCAATAATTAAGAAACAATTATTTTCATTTCTATGATATTTTTAATTCTTTTTCTCGGATGGCTGAGGTGGTTTATTGGCTTTCGTAGCCAGTGTTATTGAAATCGACCCACGGGCACAAATCCTGATTTCACTTACAGTTTGTTTTACGGTTAAACAAGGAATGTCATACGGTAAATGGAAAATTGAGCTACAAAGTCCTTACAAGAAACAGTACGTATCGTTCTAGTCCTTTGATAGTGATTGAAAATTACGAGAGTTGTCGCCAATATGTCTCGTATAGCTTTATAGTGACATTAATTCAAATGAACCAAGATATGGTTCTTTTGGAAGTAATATTGAAGTTATTTTGTTGAGAAATAAAATGGTCATTATTTGAAAAAAATCACTCTTTAGAATGTTAGAATAATAAATCTGTTAATATTTTAATACATTAATGTATTTTTCAAAAAAATAAATAATTATATTCATTCAAAATTATTAAACGTTTTGATAAAATAATGAAAAAATGTTATATATTTGATTTAAATTATCGTGGAATATTCGTAACTTTTCCAAAATTGTTTGGCTGTAAGAATATTAATTTTGATCCAAAGGTTACCTCAAATATTTTGATGATTATTACATAATGTATATATATATATATATATATATATATGTACCAAAATTAATTTGAAAGTAATTTGTTCATAAAATAATGCAGACATTAGTAATAACGTAATTATTGCTATTTTAATAGTAAATAAAAAAAAATGACTCATAAAATAAAAAAATCATTAAATAAAAAAATGACCCATGAACCATTAATTGAACTCATTACGAAAAGAATTCATTCATGACCCTAGTTTCATTTGGAATACTCTTTTTCTAAAGATTTTAGTTTTACATAATGGGTCCCACATCTCAACCCCCCCCCCCCCTACGAGAAGCAAATACAGATTGCTTTTTCTCTGTCAGAGTTTCCGTAGTTTTATTCTTCAGCTAACATTTGCATAAAATTTCTTTATTATGCTTACATGTTTATCATTTATATCCGTAAAACAATTAAATTCGTTCATCTGAAGGTTTTTGTGTACTCGTTCTTTTAGGAAATTATAATAAACGAACAAAAATTATTCTTCTCTGAATTATACATTTTAAATTTAGCCGAGAGAAAGGAGGTCTGTTTAATTGTAAACTAAAAATAAAACATACCCTTCAACATTTTCTTGTCACTTCAGAGATTCCTAAAATTATTTAAGGAAAATATTTGATACTTTCAAAAGAGGTTTAAATCTTTTGATAAATGGAAAGGAAATAATTTTGAAGTTTCTATATACACATTTACCAATAACGTAAATATTCCAAACAATAATTGCAAAGGAACTCTCCTTAGTTAAATTCTTAAGTGTTAAATTTGCTTACAATTTTTATTTACATCAGCTTTCATCTAGAATACTGTAATATGTTTTTGACTTCATAAATGTAAGAATACGGCAACTACTTAAACTACATTTTCTTGTAACTAACGAAATTAAACTATTCAATATTCTAAAACTACTCATATACATTTAAACTTATCACACGTATGTTTTTACTTGTGTTTCAAATTGGAATCTAAACTTAACAATTCTAATATTTTCAAAAAAAGAAGATAAAAAGTAAAATTAGCTTTGCTAATTTCCTTTTAATATGTAAGTTAACATTGTTTTTTTCCCGTTGAGTTCTCAAAAAAGTAGAATTATTCAAGATGAATATTAATGAATTAGAGTCAGCATACTTCAGAGGCCCAGGTTCCATAAAAGCATTTATTATCAAGGAAATAAAACATATTCTTCAAATTCTTAATGAATTTTTATTTTTATAAGCAAAATATTCCAAATTAAAAAAACGTTTCCAAAGTCAACAACAAAAAGAAGAAAAATTATTCTATGCAAAGTTTTGCAAAGAACAGATTTAGCCACCGAAGTTTTTTTATTAAATATTTTAGCGCTTTTAATTTTTTTTAATTGTAGCTCTTTTTAATTTAATTATTAAATTACTCAATTAAATATGAAGATTAAAGTAAACAATGAAATATCGAGAAATAGACATTAGTAAACTTTTCCATATTAAAATTAAAGGAAACGATAAATTATTAAATTGAATATTTTTAAGCTAAATGTAAAAAAGAAATACTTTAAAACTGAAAAGTGATCTGGTACGCCAAAATGCCCCACGTAAAATAATAGCTCCTTGGGTGGCTAATAAAAACAGACGATTCTGATATAAAAATCAATTATTGAATTCAAAAATAAAATAAGAGCACGCAATTAATTATTAAAGTAGACAATAATTAACTGTTTGGATAAAAAAAATAAAAGCAGACAATAAAATATCGAATATATCTCCGCCATGTAAATATACTTCAAGCAAACTAAATGTAAATATACTTCAAGCAAACTAAATGTAATTATTTTAATCATATGTATTAAAATGTCAATCTTTTGAACCTAAAACCATGTGTCCTTTATTTTATAGCCACTCATTTTTGTTGACGCCACTCTATCAAAACTACCACATATTAGCACATGTTAAAAATCGATCCACAAGCATTTCTCAGAAATAAAACTAAGAAAACAATTAAAAATTTGTAAGAATTACCATGAATTTGACAAGACAAAAAAAAAAAGTTTATCTTTTCATTTTCACTTTCATTATGAATTATTCAAAGAACAATATTGCTTTCACCGAAAGATTAACGAACCAAATCTTATTTCTATCTTTTTCCATCCTACCCCATCATAAAATAAAACCAAAATCACCAACGAAATCTGTTAAATTTTCTCACCGGGTGCACACCCAACACGAAGACTTGCAACAGCGTCCTTGAGTTTTCAGAGCGATGTTAATTACGGCGTCTGCCTCTTGGTTAATACTCACTTCGTATTCTGGTTGGGTTGGGTTCACGCTGCGAGAGAAGAAGTGAAAGTGTTGCTCTCGTTTTTGTCCTTGAGACAATTGCATTAGTATTCAACGAGAAAAAAGGCTTTGAACTTAAACTTTAGAATGAGTTGAAGGTCTTTTATCAGGTGAAAAACCAGAAACGTGCGCGAATTAATCACACTCTTGGGTGAAATATATTACTCTGTTTTTTCTTTGTATTTGTGTTAACAAGTTATGATGAATATAGGGTAGAACACAATGCTTCGAAAGATGAAAAGATTTGTCAATTAAAATTCACAGTTGTGAAATCTTTTTATGTAAGAGACATAGATAAGCGTTTTGAATAACAATTTTTCGTCTCCTCCCAAAATGATGAAACGATTGATTTAATAATAGTGAAGAAAATATTTGATTAATTTGGCTGGAAGAATTAATTTTTGTTTAATTTTTATATGTTCTTATTGATTTGATTTTTTGAAATGTTTCAACTAGACACGAATAATAATTATTTCTAATACATTACATTACAAACTTCTAAAAATTCTAGAATATGCACAATTTCAAGAAAGAAAATTAAATAAAAGATATAACAAAATTAACAGTTTTTACTTTTGTTCAAAATCAATAATTTTTGTTTTGTTTTTAAATTTTAGATCATTTATAGCATCTCATATAGAAATATATAATCGTAAAACTTGAAAAGTTAAACAATAAAATTATTTGTATTTTAATAATAGAATCTCCATTTATTCTTATTTTATTACCAGATAAAAAAAAAAAACTTTCAAAAATTGTTTGAAAAGATAATAACAGTTTTTAATTTTTTAAAAATAATTTTGTTTTGCATTATAATTCCAACTGCTTTAAATTAATCCTTCGCTTATTTAAGAAGTACTAACAATTTAAAATATTTGTAATCAAATGCAATAGAGCTTTTAAAAAAATGTTTTCAGTTCGTTCAGCGATTTCATTTTTTTTTTGTCTAGCACTTAATTGGAGACTTTAAACGTCTTTAAAGCTTTGATATAAAAATAATGTATTAAACATTAAGAGATTAAATCTTGTAGAGTTACTCTACGATTTTTTTTTTTTTTTTTTTTTTGCCAAGTTTTCAAATATACAGATTATTTATTCATTAGATAAGATTATAAGAAGTGAAATTTCGAATAAAAAGAATATTAATGATTTGTCAAAAATATTCGAATTATTTTAAATTATATGTTTCAATCAATTCTATCAACTCTAATGAAAATTAAAAATTTCTCTATGATGAACTGCACAAATTTTGAAAAGAAATGTTCTTTTGTTCTATTTTGGGAAAATGCAACTAAAATAAATGTACACGTTTTCAATGCCATCCATTGGAAACGTTACTAATTAATTAAATAAAGAAAAATAGCTTCGTTTTAAGTTCAAAATTGAGGTTTAAATAATTTTTGGGAAATTGTGTTTAGGCAAGTATGCATAACTTTACAGTGTGATGTTAAAACAAGTCGTCCACAATTCGATTTTATTCCCTATCTCATGACATATATATCCGATTATTTTAACATAAAAGTACTGTCATTACATAAACATAACAAACGGTCTGATTTCAGCATTCTTCCAATACTTCTGAAAGTCGCAGCACCATATAATTATCCTTTTCACTTACGCTCTGTGATTGGTACGAACAGTACGGTTGCGAAATTCAACGAAAGCGTGATCCAAATTATGCCCTTGCGTGGAAAAAAAGAATTTAAGTATGATATTCGAAACACGGAACGCCATCTTTGATTACAAAGTTTCCCAAGATGAGAGTTAAAATTGCAGGTATGCCGACGACGACTTTCCAAAATTCGACGTTAGGGTAAAGACGTGCGTGTATCATTACAGAACATCAGAAGCCCACTCATATTGGGCGTTACTAATGATGATGTGAAGTGTGAAGTGCTTGGAAACGTTGGCTAGACGTTTAGTGCCATCATTAAACGCTAAAAGCTTCTTCATTTTACATGACGGAGTTAAATGATGGTCATTATGTTGTTTGGGCTTTAAAAGTCGCATTGTTTTGGAGTTGAAAGATGAGACAAACGGGCTGGAACGATTTTAGAAAATTAAAAAGTTGTGTGTGTTAAGTGGAAAGTTTTACTTTCTGCAATTATAGCTTTGGAAATAATAATGAGGAATGTCCCCAAGATGTATTAATGCAAATTTGAGTGCTTTGTTGCAGTGACAAGTAGGAATTCAAGTTAAATTAAATATTTCATTTGAAAATGCCTTATAAATCTGTTTCAGGATTTGCAATCAATTATTAGTACTCATTAGTTATTAGATAACAACCATATCTCATAATTTTCTATTGGGTCTATTTGACACTAATAATTTAGATCATGTATTAATCATTAAATTAGAAAATTTAGAATAAGTTCATCATTTGAATAAATGTATACATGATATGCTTGTTTAAGCTTTGTAAATCAAACAATAATATTTAAAGTTGGAATTATTGTTGATTAATAATTTATTATAAGCATATAGAACATAAAATAGTTAATTTTAACTTTAATTTGTTGCTTGGATGCATATTTAAATAATTAAGGCACAGTAGCTTTTAAACCAGATAGAAAAAATTCTATAAATAATTATTAACGGCAATAAGAACTAATAAGCGAATAAAAATATCTTTTATATATATATTAATAAGATCGTGTCTTTTCACTTTTAAAGTAATTTACAAATTATTTAGAGTTTCTACTACTTTATATGAGCAGAGGACTTTTGATATTTATATTTTGATATCAAATTGCATTATTTTAAATTCTGTTCAACCATGTTAGTTTATTTTTTGCATCTACAAAATTCGAATTGTGAGCAACAATATTCGAATTCTCTAAGCATCTGTAAAAATATTATTTTTTTTACATACAAAAAAAGTTTCGGTTACAACTTAAATTTTTTAAGAAGCATATTTACACTCTCCGAAATATTTTAAAATTTTGTCAAAGAAGTATAATTATTATTTATTGTTGTAAAATATTTACTATTTCTATTTTTTATCTTGTTTTCATATCAAAATATAATGAAGTAATTACGAAGTTTGAAAACACCAAATTTTAAAACAATTCACCTCAATCAATTTTCTACTTAAATTCATTAAGTACTACTGCTTTTTTCTATTCCTTCCAATCCCATACAATTTAAATATTTTAACAAAACTGATTATAAATCACCCTTTTTGATAAGAAGGATATACAGCTTATAAGGATTAAACATAAATTATACAAGGGTCGTTCAATCAGCCCTTAAAAATTCCAAGAGTTGGCACTCATAGCATTGAAAATTGTTCTTTTTTAGTAAGCATCATGACTCACTAGACAGTTATCTAAGCTTTAATTACTCATATTCGTGATCATGATGCCTTTCGCACCTCGAAAATTCTTCGTCATAATTTTTCCAGCCCATGAAATCATCCTCATCTACTTTGGAGCAAATTAACTGGAAGCAATCTATAGTTTTGATTATGCTTGGGTTCTGATGACTCCATGCCTCGCCGACGACGACAACTCGACGCGGCAGCAATCAAATTTGGATTTAGCAGAAAATGACTACCAAATCAAAACTAACTCATGAATCAATGTCATATTTGTTTTGGTTCCGTTTTTCAGATGGCAGCACGCAATAGTAACAACAATTTACCTTAATGATGCCATTTATCTTCAAATACTTGTACTATTTGGACCCCTTCATAAATATGATTGAAATAATATGAATAAAGGTGAAAAATCAGCAAATAATTTACTTTGAAAGTACTATGTTACGCATGTTTAATGTGGAATAAACAAGGTCACGAGTTTCATCACTGCTAATGTTCAAGTCGAGCCATGGGCTCAAATTTTGAATCGGTTAAAGTTAAGTCTTTAAGAGTAAAAATTCGGCCTTTTTTTTCCAAAAAAAAAAAAATGAAATTGAATCTTTCTGAATCTTCCAGTGGTGAATAATTAAAAGACGGCGTATCAGGATAGGTATCTTACTCATTCCCTGAAAGTGGCTCACAATTATGAGGTACGTAGTTAATACACTCAGTGTTGCTTCTAGTGTTACGATAAGAGGCTGGAAGGAAAAGATAATGGCCATGAAGATAATGCCTTCATGGCCATATCTTTTTTTTTTTTTTAATTTGTTACCCAATTTTCAGGGTTGTTTTTGTACCTGAAAATTACATGTAGGTCCTATATAATGCACTTTCTGCTCCCAAATATCGTTGATCGTAGAATGGAAATGAGATTGGATCAGCGAGGCGTCATTGTTCCCGACCTTACTCCCAGCGATTTTCATCTATCAAAAATGAAAGAGCTCTCTAAGAGACTTCACTTTCATTTTTGATGACGAGTTAAAAGTTGATATTAAAGTCTGATGTCTACAACAATCACATGAATTCTTCTGCGACGGATTTATTTGCTCGCTTAGTTACTTGGTGGTGCAAGTGTGTTACAATGAACGGGAATATGTTGAAAATAAAAATAATACATTGCATAATGCGGTGGTAAAAGGCTTTACCTGAAAGCTATATGTATCCTAAGATGAAGAGATACAAATAGCATTCAGGTACATCAAGAATTATAAAAATATGATGGTGATGGATGCGAAATTTGTTGAAGTGCGGGGTAAGGGAAGGGGAGCATGTTGAAAAAGGGAATAACGCATTACATATAGAAATTATATAGCTGTCAGGTGCAACAAGAACTGTGAAAATCAGGTAAAAATAAAAATTATAGCAATGACAGAATTGTTTTTCTATCAAGCCTAGTATAATTCATAGTAAACAAAAGCAATAATTCTATTATATTCCTCAAATAATTAATAAACATTATTTTTACAGACCAGAAGAATGTACATATATATATGTAAAAATAGTCTCTGCTTACAAATATTTTAAATCACTTATGTTTTTGCAATGTTACGTGAACACGTATGACTAATAAACATTTCCCACAATGTTATAATTTTAAGAAGTTTAAAACTTAAAATTTTAGTTTTTATAATTAAAATTTAACAAGGTAATTATTTTACTAGGAAAGCGTCACGCATGGATTTTTTTTAATTACTTTTATTTTCAAAAGTGATATCTTTGGATACCTCTTGACCTCTGGAGCAAATTTACTGTTATAACTATTCTTCTAAAGTGAGTTGCTTACGAGATAGGAACCCATTTGTATTTCATGATTTGAACTGTAAATAAATTAAGAAAGAATGAAATAAAGAAAAGTGATCATACAGTTCATCATGTTTATATATTTTGAATTGTTTATAGTTACGTAATGATTAGTAGTTACGTATTTTGGCCTTTACACGACTTAATTCTTCGCCTGATCCCCTGGAACAAAAGGAGGGTATGGTCATGGTATTTGGAGAATTTCCCTCGGCGATCATTCATGTATAACCTCCTCAGATCCAAGGTCAACTATGAACCTTAAATTTTAAAATAATTTGTGCCAATCGTTTCTAAATACATGAAAAAGTACTGAAAAAAACGTTAAAAAAATTATTTTAATTTTTATTTTTGAGAAATAAAGTGTCTCCTGGAGAAGACATTGGGACAAAGTGACATCATGATGTTAATTTAAAATATTTCTTTAATCTTAATTTAATGAGTAATTCATTATAATTAGCAAAATGAGCATAATGTAAAATTTGAATCATAAAATATTCCTGTCCGAACTGTTTGCAGAAAAATCGTAATTTCCAAAACTTACCATTCGCTTTTCTCTTTCTCTCTTATCTTATACTATTAAATAATTTCTCAATTTTAAGTTGTTTATTATTGAAAACTAGTGATTTCAAAAAAACGTACGTAAGTACGAATACAAAATGTTCACTGAAAGTCATTTTTTTTTCTGAACTACAATCTATTAAAAGAAAATTAACTAATTCTGGGTACCAATGACGCCTTTTATTTAATTTGACGGCATTTTTTGAAAGTGTTGTTTAGTGTCTCCTGCATACGATGCTGGGACTGAGGAGGATAATTATAAAAGTATCTATGTCTTGGAAATTAGATGCAATACACATTCATGGGAGGTGACATGAGCCTTTGAGGCATGCGAAATCGTACCCAGTTTTGAAGATGCAACTATTAAGTCTTTAAGAACTAATGCAATCATAAGCGAAACCAACATCGCGTAATTAATAGCTCATAAGTTGAAGATCCATTTCGACGGCTGGAGATCTCACACCAAAAGAGCAAAACGATAGTTTTGCTCTTTTGGTAAATGTTGTTGAATGTTGTTAAATGTTAAGCTTTTGTTAAATGTTGTTGAAGGAGCGATGGAAAATCCACTGAAAATCATCATACTCGAATAAAGCCAATCATTTTTGTTTGCAATTTTATTATTCACAAAAAGCGTAACAACACATACATATAACAAAACCAAATCAGCAACACATTTGGCACAGAGTACATTCAAAATAAGTGCGTGTATGACAAAATGTAAGAAAGTTAAAGTTTTCTTTGTTAGGGACTTTCTGCAAATTAAAATCCTATTAAAATGGAAATCGAAGTTAAAAAAAAACCAGAGGCTTTGAAATTTTAATTTTAAATTTGAACTCAACGACTAGAAAATCAAGCAAGGTACATATGAGCTAAAGTTTAATGTGTATTATTAAACAGACTTATACATTAAGTTTCTTGATTTAAATTAAATATAAACTTAATGTAGAAAAAAAAGTTGTAAGACAAAAGAAGTTAAGTTCTACAGCATAAAGGGACAATTACTTGTAATTACAAGAATCTGATCTATCTTTATTTATCAAAAATAAGAAAATCTTTATTTTTAATAAATGTAGAAATGGTAGTATACTTCATTATGAGATTCTCTCGTTAAGTGTAGTTTCAGATTAGTTTGGGCAGTTATCTCGGTTATAGTAACATGGTTAAAAGAAACAAAAAATATAACCATTATCAAATAATTCATAGATTTCTTTTGAAAAATTTCACGATACATTTAATTCCCAATATGAGAAAAAAACCTAAACTATTAGTTTTAAAAAATGATCGCCCTCCCTAATTTGAATTCTTTTAAATTAAAACAGCCTACCTTTGTATCTCAATGTTTTGTGTTAATGATGTGGACATAACATTTAGATTACAAAATCATTTAAAACAAGAGAGTGTCCAGAATCAAGTTGAGGCCGAAAACATCAAACACTATATTTTTCACTGTCTCTTTTCAAAATCAAACCTCCTCCTTACGGGCTGGTACTGAGGGATTGGTTTCTCGACCCTTCTCGAGTAGGGTTCAGCCCCAATTAGAGGTGCGGCTCTCTGGACATCTTGGTCATCGAGGAAGTGGATCTCGGGGTCATCACTTTCGATGTGGCTGTTCAGGTAGTAGAAGTCTTGCGCGTGCACACAGGGTACTGCATCTTCAGGATAGGTACAGGTGAAAGTAAGTTGGTTGAATACCTGCCAAAATGTCAATCAATGAGTTAAGTAAAGGAAGTCCAGTTGAAATGAATATTTCAGAAGCTTTTGTTTTGTACATGAAAGAGATTCCGGGTTAAAGAGGATCAAACTGGCATTTTTGGAACTTGTAATCGTTGAAATGAGGAAGAATGGGTGGATACATTGTTTCTTTGTTATGGTAATCATTTATGATGAATGAGCGGTGGAGAAAAAACCGCTAAAATAGGCTCTTTTTTTAAAAAAAATTCTTAGTAGAAAATTTTTGTCATGAGTGTGAAATGTTAAAACAAGTTTGTTCCATAGAAAGAGTTCTAGAGACTAAATTTTAGCCAAGGGCTAATTTATAATAAGTAAAAGTCCTCCGGGCCATTATATGTCGTTACGGTTGTAGTCTCTCTTTTTTAAATTTACATTCTTAGGAGTGGTGTTATTTGTTATTTGTATCATAAGCTTTACATTGCTCATAATGCATATTGTGTAATATGACTTTGGCACACTAACAATATTGTTATATTTTAAGCAGATTATTTTATCTCTCATGTCAAATCGGAAATACTCCAATTTCCCCTTTTCTTTTAATTAATGATATTCGTCATCCACTTTTCGGTTTAGTTTTTTTACCATCTGCTTTCGATAAATAGATACTGAATGCAAATATATGATATAAGTGAGGTATAGTCAACTCAGAGTAAAGAAGAATTTAATAAAAAAAATTGCATTTTTTGAACATTAATTTACAAGACACATTAATGTACAAATAATAAGAAGAACGAAAATAAACTTCTTGTTCTTGTTCCCTGAAACTGGAATATTTGATGTTAGGCACACCAAGTAGGGCAGTTGAAGAGTAAGAAAGTGGTAGGTATTATTTTATTATATTCGTTAAAATATTCGATGCTATAGGTGGGGGTAATTGCGCGCTTATTCAACGCGACTAGTAATATATGATTATTATTTTGATTGCTGAATTTTAATTCTTACTTTGTTCTTGGATGAAGGTCCATTATCAGTAATTATGTATATTATAAATTTTAAGAAATGAGCTACGGTATTTATACAAAACTTTTTATACGCTGTTATGTTGGCTGGGCTGCAAAAATGTTCGTTGTTGCCCACGTGCTGCCCACGGGTGGCGAGTTTGGCATGCTTTTTGTATAATTTCAACTAGTTTGCTTTATTTCCTCCCTGAAAACTTAATTTATATGAACTTCTTAAACTTCTAAGCATGTGAATTCTTAATAAAACCATTGACATACTTTTAAAAAACCGCATTAAAATTCGAATAGTCTGTAAAATAGATACATTGTTTCCTTACCACAGAGCCCCTGTTGATTTTAATAGTAACCTTTCATCTCATATTTTCGTAACGGGATAAAAATGTTATTTGATGGATGTTGCGGTGAAGCAAAGATGTTGTTTTCTATTCCGATGTTCATACGTCTTGAACTTTGTGGTTTGAGAAATAATTTTACATTGGATAGCTTTATAATTTTTTTGTTTGTTTCTTTGTAGTAAATAGGATATGATTGAATGGACGAAAGCTTTGTTCCATATTTTCTCATTCAGCTTTCATTAAATTGTGGGTAACTTTGTACACATAAGAAAAAGAAAATTTCATATGACTTTTTAATTTATTTTATACAATTATTTATAACTACGTTTGGGTTATAGCTTATTTCAACAAAGGAGAAGGTATTTTTCTAAGTTACTTTATACTAAAAATGTAATTTAGAACTAAAGCACACTTTTAGTATATATATATATATATATATATATATTATTTGTTTTAGTATAAAATTATTTTTGCATGAATTAAAATAAAATTGGGTGATTTATTATTTACGAATAAAAACTTCATATTTTACCCTATAATACACATTTTCGAACTATGCATGTTTCAATTTACATCGTTACAAGAAATTTTTTGCTGATAATTTAAAACAAATAATGTATTTAGTAATCATTACTAATGTAAAAAAACCATTTTATATTCGTATTACTATCTTTTGGATTTATTTTGTGTTATTTTTAGCACTATCATTTAAGAAAGAATTCAAGAGAAACGACTAAACGTAATGCTGGAAAGTTTTTTAAGACGAATTCGCACGAATTTTAGAATACAATTCAGAAAAACGACGAAATGTTTCATTACATGAAACAACAAAGAGTTAATGAGACGTCCGTCATTGTATTTACCTAAATATTTCTGGTGCATCACGAAAGAAATGTAAAAGTTTCATTTTACAGACAAGACTTTTCACATGATTTTCTTCCCCACAATGGGTTAACTAATATCAATCACGATCTTTTATAAAATTATGTAAATTATTGACTTTAATGACAGTATGCTGAAAGAACTAATATTTTAAATTTTAATTTAAGTATTACTTACTGATAGAAAGGGTCACCATTGCTTCGATAGGATAAAAAATTTGTGTAAGTTAAACTTTGACCGTTACGCTACCGATTCAAAAATGCTCCTTTCACATTAACCTTATAAAATCGGTCACGACCTTTCAATAGAATGACCCTTCGATTTAATGATCATCATTATATGGATGATACATCCATAGAGAAAGAGAGTCCCGTTTTCGTATTTCTTTTGCAAAAAGTAAAATTTAGTGCTAAGATCATTTGACATCGCGACCTTAAATCTTCAGTATGTGAGAGTTATTTGAAATGCTTGAATAAAATTATACAAATGTTTTTGAAATGTAAAATTCATTTTTTCAAAAAAAAAAATTAAAATCAGGTTTTGAAATTCTTTTTATAATGATTCACTTGAATAAAGCTGAGTATGATTATTAACTTTTTTTTTTATCAAAAAAAAAATTAATTCTACGAAACTATTAACTGTATGTAATGTATTTAATTCCTTCAATATTTTCTCAGAAATTTTTTTTATTCGAATGCAAAACTTAACTGCTTCTAAGAAAATTCTTTAAAAAATATCATGTGATGATATTTTAAGCCTTATAAAAATCAAAATGTTGGTAAGAAATAATTTTAAATTAAATCATTTAAGTTAACCCTTCTACTATGACATAAAATAAAGTAATGATAAAGAATGTGAAAAAGAGAATTAAGAAGTTAAGAGCTTCTAATCTCTAATCTTAACCTTTTCTTATCTTTTTTAATTAATCTGTTCTTAAGCTTATTTAAATAACCATAAGCCGTTCTTTAATTCGCTTAGTTACTCACAAGCCTTTTTAATGTTTATTTATGTAACCTTAAACTCTTTTTAACATTATTCGTGTTCCAAAAAATCTCTTATTTTTATATTCAGATAAAAATTATGACTAAATTTCTAAAAGAAATAAGTAAAAAGTATTTTGTGAGAGAACGAATGTATATATATATATATATATATATCTGTGATTTAGACATAGGAGGAAAAAAGAAGAAAAAGTTAAGTATTGGCTGACAAGAAGGAGAGGGAGGGGGCGAAAGGGGGTAAATATCACTAGCGAACCCAGGGAGTGAGTTATCCGTGTTTGCCAAAGATGATAAGCCCCAAGGGTGAGAGGAAATATCACTTGGGTATATCGGGATCGTATTCTTGGACATTTCAGGAAGGTGAGTCCCTTAGAGGACTACAATTAATGAATGAATAACACGGTGTCACATAAAGGTACTGCAATGAATATTATTTCGTTGATGCAACATAGAATTTCAAATGAAACTAAAATTCGTACCGTTTGGTTACCGCAGAGAAAACTGTACTGCATTTGTGTTCTCGTTCCATCTACGCTGTCAGTTGAGGAACAAATATGGAAGATTTGACAGTTGTTATCAGTATCAGCGTAGTAACCATTTGCAAAGCATTGGAAAGTAGAACGAACGGGACCCACTAATAACTCAGCACCTTCCGGTAAAGCATATTTTTCTTTCTTGTCCTGCTGAAATTGATAAAGAAAATCAAAAAGTATACTTTTAATATCAATCTTTTGTCACAAAATAAAATTTGAAATAATAGTACGTAAATATATGTTTTCACAATCATGGAGATTTTTTTTGTTTAAAACATTCATCGATTTCAGCTTAAGGTCTATACAGATTTCAAATACATTCATTAATTTCAGCTTTAGGTCTATACAGATTTCAAATACATTCATTGTTTTCAGCTTTAGGTCTATATAGATTTACAAATACATCTTAACAAAAATTTCCTTTGTTTTCGTAATAAGAATATATTTTGTACCTTTAAGTTAAAATTTTTTAATTTAAATTTTGTAAAGTATTGTGAAAAGTTACATGCTCAAGTTTTCTGGTGGAAATAAAATACGCGTAAAACCACTTTATAATATTTGATACTCATTAAATATATTCTAAGTATAAAATGATTTAATTATGATTATAAATAAGTTTTTTGAAAAAAAAAATCTGAAAACATGAATAATTTACAGATATAAAATGTAAGCTCATTCAAAATTTTAGTAAATCCTAATAACAGTTTAACTACAATTCGTATTTATTAAACTTAAAAACATTTTCCTATGAATGAGATGTGTTAAGATATTTGCGATAGTGCATCAGTTAAAAAAACGTTTACTTTTGAAATAATTTTAAAATCTTAGTTTTTTTTAATTAAAGTATAACATATTTAAAGATTTAAAAAAAAAGAATGTGCATTACAGAGAAAACAAAACTATTAGATCACCAAAAAATCTTTTTATGTACATGTTTTATAATTTGAATATTTGCTTAGTATTAAAACAATATAAAGAAATCATAATTAAAATTAATTTATTGTCAACATAGAATCAAAAATGAATATAAAATTCATTTTGGCGAAGTAAATATGATTTTTGCTAATTTTAAATACAAAAGGATGCAGAAATATTATTCTTAAGAGATCTCTTTAACTAAACGAAAAAAAATAACATGTATTTTTCATTAAAAAAATTAGAAGCATATTATTCCAATTTATAATCACAACAAATTTTTTTTTTAAACTATGCTAATGTTCGTTAATAATGAAAATAAATATCGCTCCTTTAGAGCACTATCAAATATGTTTCCTAAGAAAGTAGTTCAATTTCGTCATTTTGTAAGTTAAAAGAAATAAATAAATAAAAGACAACTTACCCAAGAGGTAGATTTAGCAAGTGCTGAGCCAATCACTGAAATACAAATAAAAATTGACATATAAAAAAACGAAAAAAAATTTAAAGTAAGAACTAAAATTATAACATGTTGCAGTTCAAAAAAGATATCTAATAAAAAGGGTGGAAAAAAACTTACGCATGAAAAAGAAAAGGCAAATCTGCATCATGATAAAATTTTCAACTATCAGTATCCTGAAACAAGGAAAGAAATATTTTAATAGTTTTGTGTACTGTAATATTATAATCATTTACTCATATTATACAGCTCGCATTATCGAAATATTTTTGTATTATTTTCATTATTTTTCAAATTTATTATTTTTTACACATTCCTTTATTTCAAATTAAATTTTACAAAATTCATATTGAGCACGTTAAAACATTAATTGGCAATTTATCTGAAAAAGCATGTTTATATATTTCAAGTAGAATTTATTCGAGTCCTGTGGAATATAACAGTTTTTTCACCACCATGATAAATTTACATTTACTTTTTAAAGGTGAAATAGAAAATATAATTTTTTTCTGCTGTGTATTGTTAAATAAAGTGGAAAAAACGTGAAAGCAATCAAGAAGATACAAATTTAGAGGAACAACTAGTTAAAAATAAGAAGACAAAAAGGGAAAAAAAATAATGTGTATTTTAAAATTACTCCTGTATAAATAAGAAATTATAAAAAAAAAAAGTAGAGTTGAATATGTGTGATTTTTCTCTTCTAAAAATAAATTTCGAATTATTTTAATGTATGGAATGGTATACACATACAAAGCCTATTCGGTGATTTTTAAATTAGATTGATGAGTATATTATTTGGAATAATGAAAACCAGATGGATAGATAAGTGGATAAGTGACAGAGACCAGTCCCACATTTAACTGTACTATACATTATTATTATAGCGATTATGAAAACTCACACAAGCTAAATCTAATGAGGGTGGAAAATTGCATGGAAATTAGGAAAATTAGAAATCAGCCTTGATATTACCATCGTAATGTTATCATGGTTCATAATGGCGATGCTAATCGCTTAAAGCCTTTGCCTGTGCCTTTTATGAGATGATAATCTAATTAAACCTAATATGTTAAAAAGCTCACAGACAATGATCAAAAGCATTAAAAATGGTTCTGGGAACTTTCAAATTTAATTATGTGTAGTCACTGTATGGCGGCCATTATGCTGTAAATAGCATTTTGTTTGAATGTATGCAATATGATTAGGGAGGATCAATAAATACTGTTTTTGACCACATTGCTGAGACAAATTGGTATTACTTAAGTATGCTGCCATTAGTTGAATGGATTCAAATCAAATTTGACACTGATTCAAAGATTAGTTTTAATTTGGAAGCCATTTTCAGTCAAATTAAAGTTTGATTGCTGCCGCGTCGAGTTGTTATCGTCGATGAAACCTGGTTTCATCAGTATATGCAATCATAACAATGAGTTGCTTACGATGAATCACCTCCAAAGAAGAGGAAGACTTATTGGTCGGTAAAGTTATGAGGCACAAAGAGTGTCATAATCATGAACTTCTTAGAATAACTCTCAAAAGGTAGTGAGTTTTCCCATTCTCATCCCAAATTCGGATACTATTTCAACCGCTCTCGTAAGAACGAATAAGAGAAATATAACTCAAAGATTCTGTAAGTTGATTGAGAAATTCTAGGTATTGATAAACCACAAAAACATTGAATAACTTAACTTTTATTTATATTTTAAAAAAGATTCAATTCGTCAATTTTCTCTTCGATTAACACATTGGTTTCTTTGTGATTTTATGTAAAAGTTTCTAGATTCTTCCCAATCAAATAAAACTTGATGATGCAAATTAAGTAAATTTTGGAAGTGGAGGGAATTGAGATAAATTGAAGGAGGTACTCGCATCATATTCCAAAAAGTGTATACTTTGATAGATTATAGAAATTCTTAGTACTCGCGGATAGGGACAAAACTATGGAGGACATCTCCTTTATTTGATGATTAATACATGCTAATTTGGATATAATTGACTATTTTAATTAATTTTCCCGCGATTGTATTTAAGCTGAAATGTAGACCTTATAATTAGAATAACATTTGTTATAACAGACGAGACGGGCGATAGGATACCGTCACACATTTTTGGAAAAGAATAAATACCCTGTCCGTGACATAAGACTCACTAATTTATGCCATTTTTATTTTCGTAACCTTTATTTCAACTCAGCACTTCTCAAAACGAAATTAACCTTTATATTAAACCTCCTCTCCCGGTCATAACTCATATTTTCATTACAAACCGAAGAACAAAACCGTCACTAAACTGCCCTGAAAACAATATTCTTCCTGAAGTACACCGTCATGAATCATTCCCACCATTCTTATCCAGGCTTTTCAAAAGCAAACGGCCGCCGGATTAAAATGCTTTGACAATCTGTTAGGAATTCGCACGTCTGTTACATAATACAGACTGGAGAATTATGAGCCATTTCATTTTGGGAGATGTCAAGTCCTCCTTGACTAATTCCCCTTGATACTCCGGAGGAAGTCGTTTACTTTCCATCTCATTTCTCATCATTCATCGTAATTACTTTAGAACGAGCGCATTAAATTCCATCTTCGCACGTGTGAAGTCAGAAGTTATGCATTCTATCCGGCGATATGTTAGGACAGAGAATTCAACGGGACGACATCTAAATGCTCTTGCTGGAAAATTACCAACTGGTCTTTTCTCTGTTTTAATTCCTAAATCCTCCCCGTTGAATGTTTCTGTGTCTTTCCGACAAAATGGCGAATAAATAAATCTTCGGTGTTCCGCTCTTCCTGGTCTTTGTGTGGGCTAAGAGATCTCGACAGGTTTCTTTATGGAGCAATTTTTTTCCAAGTGCTCCGTCAAATGGTTTTTGTGAGGCTTATAATCTTCCAGTCTGTTTAGAAGACTACAGATTTCGTAACAGTATTTCGCGAAAAAAACACTTAACAAAATCGGTAATGATACGTTTTACTGTATTTGACTGTAGTATATCCGAAGATAAAGAAGTATTGTAAAGAAATTATGAACAAATAATGCGCATAGTTGTTACTGATGCAACAATTATATGCAAAAGGTATGTTATAATAATGTCAGACTATAAAGTAAAAGTGAGTTTATTGCTATCACATGTCTTTCAAAAATTCGAAGCATATTTTACAATTATATAAATTGTTCAACTAATCAATGAGTGAAATATTGTTGTTATACATAATGAATTTGATCGAAATGAAGATGGAAGTGGATTTCATATATTGTGCTGAATAAATACATTCATTGTTCTTCACTTATAAACATTGGAGTATAACGTATTAGATATTGGTTTGCTCATGCTAAAGCCTCAATAAAATATTTCAGAATAATACATTGTTTCTATTAAAATAGAAACATTAAATTTGAAAAACAATTAATTCAATAAATAATAATTTGAAGATAAAAAGTTAAATTAAGTCAATGAATATTAAAAATATAATTTATTTCATTTTTATTTTTAAAGGCACTACACCTAAATTTTAATGAATAAATAACAGTTTATCAACAGAAACTATTGATTCTCTTCGGTCTTCGTCTTTGAAATATTATAAAATTAAATTGAGAGCTAATAGACTTTAAAAAGAATGCTTTAGGAATAAGAGAAAAAAAGTGGAGCTTCAAAATTCATAGAATTACAGAAATAAAAAAAAGTGCGACTTAATTTCTTCTTCAGAATAACAAATACAAAGGTATAAATGAGCAATGAAATTAAATCATATAGTCTAATGCATACGAAATACATTAAGATTTCACATGTGATACAATCAAAAGGTTTTTCACATCAGAATACATTAAAACATATTCCTTTCCCATGTATAATATAAAAGGGCAAAAACAATATCTTATTTGGTATTGAAATTTCCGGAGCAATTGCTCTCACCAGACGGGACTGAAAATTCCTCAAACCGGTATTATAATGATGTTTCATTGGAAAAAGTTACAAGAAGAATGATGTAATACTCTAGAGTGATTATTTGTGCGTTTTTCTTCAGGCCCTTCCGTATTGCCGAACATGACATTAATATTAAAGAAATATGAAATAATTGCTTTTGTTTCGTGATGCATATGAGGTGGAAAAAATACTGCACAGAGAATCTAAAAATATCTTCGTAAATATTCATATAGTTCAAGGAAGATATTCATTAAACTTTATATATATTTTTTGTTTAAAATAAATTACAAATAATAATATTATAAGGAATTTTTAGTGTTATCTTGTACTAATAGGAAATATATTATATTTTACTGTAGAATTTTTTTTGTTGTTAAATGACATCGTTGATTCTTCTGTATAATATAGAGGTATATATCATTCAATTTTCTTTCAAGTATAATTATTATACATATGTAATTTAATTTTTCATTACAGTTGAAATAAATCAATTTAGAGAATTTGTTTGTAAAGAGAACAATAAAAAATGTGTCTACATCACATGCTAAAAGTCTACTATTTTAGGTGATGCAGCACACTAAAGCTATCTAGAACCTCGGAAACCACACTGAGACGTGATGTGGATGTTTAAAGAATTGGTACTCGTTGCAAGGTGACTCCAACGTGACCAGCGTACAAAAAGTACAAATTATGATCGTATATTTGAAAAGAAACTTTATCAAAAGTTTTTTAATATGTTTAATAGTTCACGAACAACCAATGGCTATTTAATCAATTTCAAAAATGATTTAATTTTGTATCTCAGTTAGATTAAACGATGTGGTTTTCAAAATTTTATTTTATTTTCCGATTAATGAAAGAACTAAGGTAATAGTAAAGCGTATAGGAAATTTAAAAAGTTGTTAAATCTTAAGAAAATTAATATTGATGATAATAATAATTTAGGGAATACATCTCCTCTGGGGATTTCATTAAAAATCAGCACCAAAAATGAAACAATTAATCTGAATTTAACAACTATAGATTTTTGGAATGAATAGAGATATAACATATAATAATAGTTTAAAATCTTATAGAAAAACTCATTCAATAATTTGTTGAATTTTTTTTTTTTATATAAAACCACTTTCAGATTTTACTTCATATTTAAGTTGTGAAATCAGCATAATTCGAATTTTTATTGAATTCAGACAATTCATTCCCCGTTGAAAAAATTTATATTAATAAAATTTTCAATATTGGCTTTTCGCATCCTTTCAATAGCAGGTAGTTATTTTGTAATAAAATGAGAGCGTATTTTACACATCTCTGCTTCTAATAAATTGATTTATATTCATTCTTAACTGAAAAAAAATCAGACTAATAAAAAAAGGAGAGAAATAACATATTGATTATAAATGCCTTTCCATGGAAAACGTAGTTTCCATAACATAATTGAAAATTGATTCTGTGTTCCTTAAGTTTAATCATGAATTAAAACAAAATGCATTTTAATATACCTTCCTTTAAATGAAGTATTTTGATTTTACTTGAACTTACATTTAAATTTAGCCGACTTATAAGATTTATTGCTTAAGCATAAAAGAAAATCTAAAATATATATGACTTGAATAATGTTACGTTCCATATCAAGGATTATATAAGAGTCATTAATAAAGCTCAAATAATAAAGAAAAATAATCTAAAGTGAATGATACAAATATCCCCACTTCTTATAAAAGCTCACATTCCACTAAAAACTTATCAAAACAGATAAATTATGGAAAAGAGGGAGAGACTGAAGAGATTAACAAAAAAGGTATTCAACTCACCTGAGAAAATTCTTCCTACGGTACTTCTGTCTCTCTTCGTCCCTGACCCTACGGTTTGGTCGTTATATATAACAGACCAGATACCTAAAAACAAATAGTGGAAGTGATTATTTTTTTTACACCGACCAATCAGGTGTGGTTTTGTCGTTTTGCCTCAAGTGTGAGTGACTTTTGGGAGGGAGACCTTGAGATTTCGCTTTCATCAAGGTGACCTTGAGCTTCATATTGACCCCAGTTGGGGGAAGGCGGAGTGGGAGATTCATCCCTTGCCTTGGGAGGAGGAGGAGTTAGTAGCAAGTTTTGAATCGGGAGTAAGTGATTAATTGAAGTGGAGTATCATTTTAAAACAGTAAAGAGACAATTAGGCTTTTACTTTTTTTTTTACTTTATTGGTGAAATTTTGATTTTGATTCAAGGTTCGGGCAAAATTTTAAAGAGAAATTGTATCAATAATTATAATAATGAAAATACAGAATTTTTATATCAAAGGTCTTGCATAAATCTAAAAACATATTTTTTAACCAAATGTTATTTTAAATTTTAAAGTATCAATGATTGAAAGCAACCACAGTACAAAGGTAACCAAATATTTAAATTTTTAAATTATATTTAATAACAATATTTTGGAAAGAGAAATAATGCATATTAAAATTCATTGATTTTTTAGATAACAATACATGTTAAATTGATTTGCTGCACTACATTTCAGTTTTGATTGCAATTTCTTGAAGTAAATTTTAGTTTTTATAATAATAATATTTTGTGAAAAAAAATGGTTTTAAAATATTTTTATTTTCGGTTTTTAAAAACTTTTACCAAATTAATTGTCTGCTAAAATTTTCATTTAGATGAGAATTTCATTGCAAAATATCATCGAACTATTGAAGAAATTTAGATAAATAATTACGTTTTGCTGAATTGATCGTTAATTAATGATGCACTTATAAGCAACTCTCGGGCTACTGGCGATGGACCTCATAATTTTGAACCACGGTCAAGTGACGTTCTGAGAGCAATTCCATTGTTCCAATTTCCAAGTCATCCAAATGTGAAGAATTCCGAGATTCAACAGAGTTAACGTGCCTTAGTCCAACTACACAATAACACTTGAGAAGAGACTGGTACTCGAACCTGTACAATCCGGAAACAACGCTGGCTCTCTACCATAACCACTCAGCAACCGCGGTCATAATTAACTCAGTTAAAACTCAGAAAAAGCGATTCTAAATAAATTGATGAACCTTAATCAAATGAAATATTCATAGTAACACAAATATTTCAATAATTCCAAAAAAATAATGTTCATAGCAGACAGGAAACTACTAAAAATTTCTTCTAATTTCTTTTGACTCTTATACTATTATTTAGTATGAAAATCTTCCATTACGAAAATGATTCAAAAAGTATTCGTATTTGAAGACAGATGGCATCATTAAGGTAAGAAGTTGTTATCATTGGTTGCTGTAATCTGTTAAATGAAACCCAAAACAAATTTGACTTTGATTCATAAGTTAGTTTTGATTTTGTAGTCATTAGTTGCCAAATCAAAATTTGATTTAAACTTAATAGCTAAAATAACTTCACGAGTTAAAACTAAAAAAGGCGATTCTAAATAAACCGGTGAATCTAAATCAAATGAAATATTCATTGCAACACAAATGTTTCAGTAATTCCAAAAAATAATATTCATAGAAACCAGGAAACGGCTAAAAATTTCCTGTAATTTATTCTGAATCTTATACTATTAATTAGTATGAAAACCTTCTACTACGATTGTGGTTCAAAAAGTATTTGTATTGAAGACAGAAGGCATCATTAATATAAATTTTTGTTACCATTAGATGTCGAAACAAATTTGACATTGATTCAAAAGTTAAATTCTGTTTGGTAGTTAACTATTTGTTATTAAATCAAAATTGTATTCCTGTCGCTTCGAGTTGTCACCGTCGATGATAAACGGATTCAACATTATGTACCGGAAATCAAGCAAAAATCAAAACGTTGGATTGCTTCCAATGTATCTTTTCCAATAAGGGTGCATGTGATCTCATCGACTGGAAAAGTTATTACGAAAAATTTTTGAGGAGTGAAAGGCATCATGATCATGAATACGAGTAACCGAAACTCAGATGTCTAGTGAGTTATGACGCTTACGAAAAACAAATCATTTTTCGATTATACGAGCACAATCCCTTGGATTTCTTAAGATCAATTGAACCCCCCTCGTATGCGTGAAAAACGTAATCATTTTTAAGTTGAAATTTCTTTAAAATAATATATTGTCTTTATCGAATGTAGTACTCTAAAGCTTGATCCAAATATATAACTATTCTGGTTGTTACGTAAGTCAATTTTTTTTTTTTTTTATAATCAAACTTTTCAGAATCTTTTTTTCTCCATCTTCACTCACATCTTCTATTAAACTGTCTTATTGATATTTCAAAAACGAAGAAAAATATATGCCGCAACATTCGTTATAATTTAGTTGACCTGCACGTGTGCTTCAGAAAACAAAATAATGAATAATTGTCTTCCTTATTGTTATATGAACTTCCTGAAAAATTAATCTTGATCATAAGGGGATAGGTCATTAGGTTATAGTCATATTCACACTTGGTCTATCTTAAAAGCAAAGTAAATGGGTGATGTTATTTATAAAACATGATTATGTGATAGCTTTAGATAGCAGTGGGCGGCATTTGAATGCATTTTGATGACTTTTCTGAGTAGATACGACACTGGACTGGAAATGATTCAACTTTAAGGGCGTCGGCTAGCTTAAAAACCTTTGTATTCTTTCAAAATTTAAAAATACAGTTCTAAATTAAATTTTTTTATAATTTCTTTCCTAAAATCCTCATTAAGTAGAATTTTAAAAATTCTGAGCTTAAAATATAATTTTAATTCCCCGAATTGCAACTTATTTTAAAGAGCAATTTTTTTAAGAAAAACTTTTTTAATATTAAGGAAGTTGTTAAGTACTAGTTTTTTTTTTTAATTTTTCATGAAAAAAAAAATGTAGAATTATAATTTCAGAATTGGGATAAAATATGTTCCATATTGTAGGATTTTATAATATGTTTTGATTGCGGAAGAAAACAAGAGAACTAAAATACATTTATACTCACGTCTAATTATCTTAACTTGTCTAAAGGTATTATTTCTACATTAAAATAAAACTACAAGTTATTGACAACACCATCTGAAAGGATGCTAAGTAAATATTATTATTTTTTTTTTTTTCGAATATAATATAAAAATATAAAAAGGTTATACTTTAACTCATTGCACAATCTTAAGCCGAAATATTATTACAAAACAACTGTTTCCTTACTTTTAGTATTTTTTTATGTAGTCCTAAAATGAATGAAACTGTTTTAAACTTATCAACGAATTTTCAAAATTAAAACATAACAGATTTCAATATAAATAACAGATTAAAATGTAAGCAAAATTTTACAATTATTCGTTAAAAAAAGGCATGTGAAGGTTTGTATTTTATACTTTTGTAACATATTAAAATGTTTCAGATTTTTGAAGATACATGTTTTAAATGTTGCAGATTCTTTCAAAAACCCAATCTAAATAAATATATTCGTGAAACATATTTTGAGTAGAAGATTCTCTCGATAACCCGGCAGATATTGGACCGGAGCACCGCCGGATTACTGAAAATGCAGGATTGCTGGAAAATCACTCACAATAATGCATTTAAACTGCAAAACCATCGTTGTGTAAAATTTCATGCATTACACGGAAATAAAGTATTAAACATATGAAATAAGTAAAATTTAAAAAGAAAGTTCAATTTTGTACCGATAGCCCACATTATTCTATTGAAACAGAAGGCACAAAATAATTCTTCGTGACAAGCTGTAACAGTGAAGCAGCCAGATTGGTGATGTGTCGGATTATATACAGAGAATTGAACATGAAAAAAAGCACAAAATAAAAAGTTTCCCCAAATGAAAAAAAGCATATTATTTCCTGTCATTTTCCCTTTTTCTGCATACGAAATCTATATGATGAGTTTTAATAAGGAATAAACCAAAACTTACAATGATACCAATCAGTAATTATTATAAAAACCTTCAGAAAAAAAAAACAAAATTGATGACAAAAGTAATAAACAGGAAAGTAAACAAATCCCAAAAAGGATCAAAAGAAGCAGCGGCTCATCTATCAGCGTAAAATACGCCGGATTATTGAAGCGCAGGAATATGGAGGAAATACTGCACATCCTTACTTTCTTTTCCTGCTCCTGATTTGAAATAATTTAAATATAGAAAGTGCCTTTTCTTAGTGATACACACAAAATGTTCTTGATATCTTATCATACAGTAATGTTACATTTCATCAAAAATTAATTTTCTTTTTAATATCAGTGTTCAAAGGATCTTGAACTTAAAATTTTTATTTTGAAATTTTATTCTCCTCTTCTGATTTGAATTCTTAATGATTTATGCAGTCATTGACCGATTAGAAATAGAGACTTTGATCAACAAGAGTATAGTTTTCTGTAACACATCTCCCGTGGGTAACATGTCTCATCACTGCGTGGGATGGCAAAACTGGACATCTTGCTTGCAACCAGCAGCAAGGTCGTGGACCTCTAACGATTCTTCGTAGAATGCCTATAAAGTTTCCTTTTGCCGGGTTTCAAGTTTCAGCACGAGACTACGTCGTAAAAATGATTGTTTTACGAGCTTCTGGATGATTGTTAAGATGGTCCATAAAACTCCTTTCCATCGATAAACAAGACACGTCGATGGTAGGTTTTTCGCTTGAAAAAAAAGTTATGTTCTTTTGGTGGCAGAAAAATCATAAATAATAAATTTTTTCTTGAAACTCAGTTCTATTTCAGCATTTTTGAAATTTCTATTTTGAGAAACGGAAGCCTTTAAAAAATGTTAGAATACTATGCGGATAACATGTAGGAAGTTTTCTATTAAGCATGCATGGCTTTCACTTTTGTTATGTATTATAACATGGTGAATAAGAAATATTTGGAAAATGTACATTACAAATATATATATATATATATATATATATATATATCAATTGTGTTCTTTAAATCTAATTATAGCTATTTTTTTTGAAAAATATTCGCACTATATTGATCGTTGATTCTTAAAATTCTTTAGTTATTTCGTTTTTCCAAAGATGACATAAATGATAAATGTAAATATATTCATCTAACAGCAGTATGTTTTAGAATGCAATCGATACGTTTATTTCATGATATAATATATGCAAAATTATGCTAAGAATGTGTGCTTGATTAAAAGTTATGTTTATTTTTATTTTACCCTGATATCCTCGTTCGTCGACTTGGCTTTGGAGCATTCGTCAGATCCCTGATCCGCTCTAACTGTAGCCAAATACGTTTCATGATTTTGAGCCACGGCCGGATAACGAGGTTGATTTGAACTGGTTCTTCACTCTTCACAATCACGTCACGCCAAAGAGAGGACTTAGAGCCTCGATTGACTTATGTGAAATTAGGATTCCAATACGCGGCTCGACTGAAACATACATCTCTGACCATGAATTTGGTATCACGAAAATTTGGCTCAATAAAAAAATATAACCTGAAAAAAATTAAAAACTTTTAACAATCAAATTATGAATTAAATACAGTTAATGCGTTTACATTTTATTGAGTATGAACATTCGTCACATGTTTAACAAGCTATGTAAGCGCAAAATATACTAGAGTTTTACTCGTATTGTGTCATTTAATTTTTGTTCCTCGAGGAGAAACTAATTATGAGCTAATATGCGATTAAAATAATCTGTTGAGGCGATAAAATTTTTTGATCAATTCTATGGTTAGCAGTGGAAGACTTAGAAAAAAGAGCGAATAAAAGGCACATAATTGAATGGAATTAACAAGGAACAAAAAAAGATTTCTTGGTGTTGAAAGATATATTTAAAGATATACATCACAGTCTTTAAAGCAAGCTTCTGATGGTATTCTACCTGTCAGAGCAAGCCTCACAGCTGGAGATGAGCTGCACAGTAATTGAAATGCATATTTATTTAAGTATATAATACAATATACTTTTACTTTTGTAATAACAACACATAATAACAAACGCAAAATGCACAATAATGTGAATTTCATACTTATAAAATATCATTTTGCAGTTCAGATCTGTGTCCTCTACAAAGCTGACTGGACTGAAATATATGGATCTGCGGAAAATATCCTGTTATTATTATTTTTACTATCTTCATCTTTGGAAATTTAATTACTGTATTCTAGGAAGTCCTCGAAATACCTGAAAACCTATAGATCCATTAAATTCATAAACAATTCTATTTCAGTTCATCAAAAATAATTTTGTCGTAGTTGGATGCATCATATTTCAATGCAAATGAAATTTTCTTAAATTATTCGTCTTTCTCTGTCAAAGCATCATTATTTGATTTCTTAATTACTTTTGAATAATTTTTTGTTATTTGGAACATCATTCCCTCTTTTGACATCAAAATAATGCTGATCATAATGATGAATCACGAATCATGCCTTTGACATCATTATTAATGTTGAATTTACTCATAACTATGTTTCAATCATTAGACATTATCATACAAAATTGAAATTCCTGTATTTTGAATTAATAATCCTAGACTATATGGATACACAGATGCACAGAATGGTGTCGTTACTAATGATATCAACAATGCATTGCTACTTTATTGAAATTTAATTGAAAGTTTATGCGCTGTGATTCGTCTAGACATAGAAAAAAAAGCGATGCGCTGGAGCCTCGAAATTGACAGGCCCGGCCTACCTGCCACCATATCTTCCATCTTCAAGAGTTACCGGTTGAGTCTGCCATCCATCATCTTGTGGCGTAGCATCTTTACTAGGAAGTCCGAAGGGGAGGAGGGAACATCAATTAATTGAGAAGGCAAATTTTTCAATATACTGCTCCAAGGTTAAATATTTGCTGGGTTATTAGGGAGATTTACGGTACCAATTTAACGCAATGGGTTAATTTGGGCTTCTGACGCCGTTTGATCAGTAATCATGAGTCTCGACCGCAAAATACGTGTGCAGAAGGGTTATGTGAATTATAATATTCGAAGGTCGATAATTCAAGGTAACTTTGAGAGATTCGTTATGATATAAAGTCGTTTTTAATAACTGAAAAATAAAGTAAAATTTCTGTCGAAAGCACACTATCAAATATTGGAACTAGTTTCTTAATCAGTATGATGTAAAAGTTTAATTAATTAAAAAAAATCGGAGGAAATTGCCAATGCCATCCGTTTTATTACAATTAAACACATTTGTAAATCAAAATGGTGATGTTTTATGAATAAGTATAAATTTATGAATATATATGGCATATTTAAAAAAGCATACTTAAATAAATGAATGAAGCAACCTGTTTTTACCGAAGAGAGAAAATGCAGAATATGGAAGTGTAGTTTATTGAAAGTAATCATTACATTGATGGAATTTTTCTCAGATATTATAATTTAAAAAGAGCAAACGAAAAATGTTATTGTGTGAAGAACATACTTTTCGGTACATAATTTTTATCGGAAAAGCGCATAAATAATAAAAGTATTTCTTCCATTTTTTTTGTATGTATCTCAAAAATATTACAAGTAGTTAAGACTTTCAGACAAAAATTCCACTTAATTAGGGTATTATGATTATTCAACTTACAAAATAAGATCAAGGATAATATCTCAGTGAAAATGTAATTCCTTTATTAGAAAAAAATATAAAAAGTTTTCAGTGTTAAGAAATATTACCGATAAACTCTTCAGGAAAATTGAAGCATAAGAAGTAATTCCTCTCAACGCGTAAAACTCATTTTTGTACAAAAACAGTTCATTAAATTACAAAAACAGTTGCGTAAATTATCGAAACTATAATGTAAAAGTTAGAACTTTTTTATACGTAAAAACTTTTTAACATTTGTGAACCATACTTGTCTTCACTTGATAATAACGTTTTAAGTGTTAGGTGACTATGTTATTTAACAAACTGGATATTTGAATTAATATAGCTCTTGTAATGGTCTTCCGTGATACTTTTCGAAATCAGTAGAAACGAGTTTTAGTTATAATGTGATAATGATATGCCCCGAGAATAAATATCATTAGCAAAGCATTATTACTTTTGACATTTTCCTCTATGCGTAATGATTTTCTTCTATGTTCTGGTATTATAATATTTATCTTCAGAAGCGAATAAACGTTAGCTAATTTTACTTGATCTATTAGTAACTGCGTGATATTATATATATCTTGAGCAACAAATTTGTAAAATTATTATTTTTACTGAATTATTCAACAAAAAACCCATTTTCTGTCTTTCATAAACATTAAAGTATTTTAAAAATCAACTTTAATTTGATATGATTGTTAATTAATCCCAAAAATGGATGTCAGCAAGTTCAAATCCAGTAATTTTCGATTGAATTGCGTAATATAAAAGTATAGAGAATAATATCTTTTTGAAATTCCTTTTTATCGTGTATAAGAATTTATAGTTCTCGAATATCCATTTAGCAGACTGGATTTCAAAATTTGAAATAAATGAGTTTTTTTAAAGATATTGCAAGAATATTAACGTATTTGACTTCGTTTTAAAATACAAGAAATGGAAAGTTAAATAATTTAAAATAACTAAACAATTTTTTTGATGATCACTACGTCTTCGGAAATTTTATTTCTGAAACTGCATTTCTACGAATGACATTTTTTTTTATTTCAAGTTTTATATTTTATTCAATTTTCTACGTTGTGACATTATGTAGTTTGTAAACTTATGTCATTTGAAACTGTCTATATCAAAAAGTACCTATTTCCACGGACAGAAGATGTTGATACGCTGGTGTTACCATTATGCGATCCCATTTGTTAAGAGGCACGGAAATAAATTTGACACAAATTGAGTGGTTATTTTTTATTGTTGTCACCTTCGAGTAGTCAGAGTCATTTTCCATCGAGTTGTCTCCACCGAGGAATCCTGGATTCATCCTTATATTTCGGAAAACAACAACATTCAAAACAATGTGTTGTTTCCGATGAATCCGCTACTAAGAAGGCAAAGATGGTGTCATTGGTCGGACAAGTAAAGACAAAGATTTTTTCGAATGCGAAGGGTGCCATGTTCATATACATTCTCCAAAAATCTAATACGATTAACGGACAACACACACGGAGTTATTCCACTCCCTTTTCTTGTGTCTAACACGGGTACTTTTTGAGCCACTATCGTAAACAGTTCTATTCTATAAAACTGTAAAATATTATAATTTGTAAAACAGACGACATAAAAACGTCATGTTTTCATCGTAAAACAGAAATTAGTTTTATGAATCTTTTTTGTTGCAACACATTTAGTTCATGAACTTTTTACTATAGTTTCATTATTTTACTAAGCTCAATGAATTTTCACAAACATAGAATAGGTGATTTTACTCTATTATTTCACTGCATTTTAGATTGATTATCTGAAAAATTATATTTTTTTTTCTTTCTTTTTTTGTGAAAAATACGTGATACTATGTAGCACATCTCCTGGATAAATTGAGATAAATAATATTTTGTCAAACCGCTATCGTGCAATTATTTTTTTTCTCTTCATCTTCATGACACAAATAATAACAGATTCCCCCGATATTTGAAATTAAGCTCTCTTCTTGAGAGGCCTGAATAGGTTTGATTTTGTGGGAATGTTGTGGTGCAACAGTTCTTCAAGGCTGCTCTATAGTTCGATGACATATCAAATCTCTGTAGATAAAGGGAGGGGTTTAAATAACCTTGAAGGGTGGCTGAGCCCAGTTTCGTATCATTTGCAATAAAATTCTCAGTGAGATTGGTGAGAAATTAAATGTTTTTCGGAGTTGAAGGTCGAATGGATAAGCATGTTTTTGAGGTAATGTGTAGAATGAAAAGTGTTAGCGATTTTTTCCAAGAAATGATCCATCACGTTTAGTTCCAGAGGTTATTGGTAACATTAAACATACTTACAGTTTTGACGTAGTTCAGAAAACGTGTAGATAGTCGTTCATAGACCAGAATGTTGTTTTGATGGATATGAAACCTATCCTTAGTCGCAGTCGATGGTAGATTCATCATCTGTAATTGTAGCATTGGTAACTTTTTTACTCTATTTAGTGTTTCCTTTCGATGGGAAAAAATCATTAATTTTTCAATGGCTTTTATTTTACAGATCACAGTTACTTTTCACAACATACACTTTTTTCAATTAATTATATGTAATTTTCGTTCCTTTATGAAATCTGATATTTACAAGTAATTCTTCAAATAATTCCAGAATGAATTTTTGAATGTTATGTATTCTAGCGAATATAGTTTAAAAATATCTATATTGATACTTTATATAAAAATAATTACTTTGCTCAACTATTGGAAACAGGTAATCTATATAAATTAAATGATAACTGTGGTTTTTGAATACAAAAAATGAGACTTAAACAGTAAATATTGTTTATATACAATATCACTGTAAAATGCATTTTTTCAGCAATATGATTGGTAGCGTCGAAAGAGTGATTTGTGAACAGTCCCAAAAATGGCAGGCATTTCGCGTATCCTTGCTGATGAAATGAATAGTAACGAGGACCTAATTGAATCAACTTAATACAGTCTTAGTACAGTTGCATATGTACCTTAAGTTGCATCAGATCATGAATGAACAAGCGTACTTCTGTCCTTTACCCAGAGCACTGCCAGTGAATCATAACTGCCTAGTATTACGATTGGTGATCCAAATTTCCCGACAATTTTGAAAGCACTCATATATAAATATAAACACAAATAAAGAATTTTATTTTATTTTATATAAACACACATGTACAGTGGATCCCAAAATTGAGTATACACCTTCCATTTTAGACATTAAAAGTAAATAAAAAGTAATACTGAATATTTATATGAAATTAATATATATCAAAGTGATAAAATACATTTTAAAAATATATTAGGCGTGGAAACAAGTATGAAACCCGTTTAATAAATTAATTATATAATTTTTAAGCAGAAATTGTAACATATTAAGTCACAAAATTGAGTATACACCTGGCATAATTTTTAAATGAAAACATAAAAATATAAACCAGTATTTGGTTGCACACTTTTCGACCTACTGACGGCCTACAGACGGCGTGGCATCGATTTAACAAGATTTTGGGTTGTTTCACTTGTGATTTTAGCCCATTCTTCCCTTAAAATAGGTTTTAGAAGACCTTTACTCGTGATACTGCGTTTTTAGACAGAATTTTCCAACTGTGACTATAAGTTTTCAATAACGATTAAATCAGGGGATTGTGGTGGATTATACAATTGCTTTCAACAGTTGTACAACAGTCATAATTGAATACTTTTAAGAATCCTTAGCTGTCTGCTTAGGATCATTATGATATTGAAAAATAATACTCGATCTCAACCCAATTTTTTAACACTTTGCTTTAAATTATTTTTCAGAATGTTCAAAAATTGAATTTTCTCGTTGATCCCGTCAGTAAACATTAAACTTCCCGCACCATTGGCTGACATGCAGCCCCATACGAGTACAAAGTTTCCATACTTGACAATAGGAATGGTGTTTTTAGGAAACAACTCACTGTTAGGCTTCGTCGAACATAGCATCACCCACCACTTTAAAAATACTAAATATGCCCTCATCACTGAATATAACTTGATTCCAAAAGTCTGGATACCTTGAAATATAATTTTCAGAAAATGAAAGCCTTTTCTCCTGGTTTAGTTTAGATATGAATGGTTTTCTCCTGGCCACACGGCCATTAAAGCCTTCTTTCATAAGCATTCTTCTAATTGTTTCTGCAGAAACAGGTCTTTATATTGTAGAAGAAGTGATTGCAGCAATTTTTGGAGCACTCACTTTTGGAGTATCGGTCACTTTTCGTACGATTGTCCTCTTGGTTCTGTCATCCAGGATCTTCTTTCGTCCTTCTTCCGAGAATATTTTTAAAGTGTCCCATTTATACTTTTTCATGATTTTTTGAACACATTCGTGACTTCGCTTAACTACTTTGCAATTTTTTTCCCTTAGAATTTACCTTCTCCAGCCATTTTAATGACAAGCTCTCTAACTTGAGTTGCAATTTCCGTTCCGGAACCCATTTTGAATATTCAAAACTAATATTTCAACAAGAAATTTACACATTAGGATCTAAATCTAATGACAGTACTAAACGCAAAAGCTTTAGTAAAATATAGGTAGCTAGTTTATCAAGTTGTGGTGATTTTCCACAAAGTGTACACTTCATTTTGTGACATAAATTCATGTCATTCAATCAGAGAATGCAAATAATTGTATTATTATATACACTTCATGCTTATTTTTTAAATAAATATCTTATTTAAAGAGTGTTTTATCATTCCCTATTAAAAAAAAACCTTTACATAAAGCTTTTTACTATATGTTTGTATTTTAAGAGTAAAGAAAGAGAGATGTATACTCAATTTTCAGTTGCCTGTATATATATATACGAACAAAAAGTTTAATTTTATGACACTCCAGTAGTCATTTGCTTGTAACAAACTATTAAAAGACTTTGGGATTTTATTGAAATATTGATCCCATTTCTAGTGAAATTCAAAATCTCTTTCGATTGAGAAAAAACACCCTCTCTGGTACAACGAAATAAATACTTAAATTATCTTCTTCTTATGAAAGATTAAACGATAAGTAAATCCCTGAATTATATTCATTATATTATTGAATAAGAATGCGTAATTCCTAAATATATATTTTTTACGACATATTAAGATTGCTAGAATCAAAGACATTTAAATAATTATTTAAATTATTTCTTGAACCATTAGAATGATCTGCATAATTTTGTGTTTAAATAAAGGTGGAAGAAAAGTAATCTAAATTTATTTGGACATTACTAATACAAACTATTTTGAATTTTTCCCATTATTTTAACTCTGTACTGAATTGTTAATTATTGGAACCGGTTTTTCAGGTGTTGCAAAAACTGTCATAGACTTGTGAAATGAATTTTTAGTTCTTATAGGCAGGCAGTAAATTAAATAAAAAGAATGATTAAAAGTAGAATGAGAGAAGGACTTGCGATTACGCTTACAAGTGAAATAAATATTCAAAATCAGTGTGGTATTTCATACTCAGCTTGTTACTCGTTACACAACAAAGTTAAATCTTTTACTACAGTTTTTCAACAAATAATTAAACTTAAAAATTCTCTGAGGAAACAACGAAACGCTGTGTTTGGTTAATCGATAGTATTTTACCAAGATATTTATCTCCAATCCTATAGAAAATTGTTTTCGATACTCAGATTATGAGTATAATATGAATACTAAATCTATTTCATAAACACTTCGCAAAATATCATACATTTAAAATGTGTAGCTACCAATAAAATATTTAAAAAAATTTGAAGCAAATAAAGTTATTTAACTCTGTTAAAATCTTTTTGAGAAATTCATTGACAAGAGTTTATCGAAAACCTTTTAAAATAATTTAAAATGAACCTATTTTAAATTAGTAAAATATGAAAAAAATCAAGGTTGGTTGATTGGTTTTAATTTCTGGCACTGAATCCACAAGCGACACATAGTACCAAACACATAATGTATAATTTTTCACGAGATTACAAAATATTTAATAAGTTATAACAGTTTAAAATCGATGATCAATATCAAGAATATTCTACAATTTAGTAAAATTATATGTATGCTATAAAATCAGTCTCATTTAAAAATGGAAATAAATTTGGTTGGGGGAAAAAATAGAGGAATCATATGAAAATAGTCGAGAAATCTTTTAAATTTTCCCTGAATAGCTCAATTGACTACATACGGAAACATAGGAATAGTTAATACTGAGTAATTGTTCTGAGATTAAAAATAAAATGGTCAATTCTGTTGGTTATTGATTGAAGTTTGTTAAATAATGCTTTAAAAAGTATTTCATTAACATACGGAAATAAAATTTAATTAGTGTCATCTTCTCTTTAAAAATTAATTAGTGCCCTCCTCTCGATTTATTGCCGAACTTTCTAGTTTTATTTCGAACGAATATGTATATATATATATATATATATATATATATATATATATATATATATATATATATATTTACACACACACATATATATATATAAAAATTCTTTATTTAATATCTTTAGTTCAAATTAAAACTGAGCTCTTGTATTCTTTGATACGGATTTGTTTCTTTCTCATGGAAGAAATTAAAATTAATATTAATTAATGAAATCGTAAGAACGAAGTTTTTTTTTTCCATTTACTTTATTGTAATGATTGAAAAAAGCTACTGCATCATTATTTTTCTCCAGTAACCATAGACATCTTTATTTGCCAGCTTATAAAATCGAAATCGTATCTTGTTTAGTTAAACATTGAAACCAGATTAAAGAATTTTAAAATGCTATGTTGGTGAAGCATTATTCCTTCAGGCCGAAAATAATTTGATCCAAAATTTCTTCGTTCCTCTAAATCCTACTTCATATAATAATTGAATAGAGCATTCATCATCTTATATTTTCTTTTATCAAGTTTTTGATTTGAAAAACCATTTAAATCATTGTAATAGCAAAATAATTGTTAAAAGAGATAACATAAATAATTTGTAAAAACTTACTCTGTAGTGATGTATTTTGTTATAAAGTACATCACTACACAGTAAGGATAAATCTTAAACATGGATGTAGTTTTATTCTCACTGTGTAGTAATATCCTACTACTAATAGTAATATCCTATATTACAGTAGTAATATCCTACTACTAAAAGTAATATCCTATATTACAGTAGTAATATCCTATATTACAGTAGTAATATCCTACAACTTACAAGAATGTAGTAACATCCTACTATTAATATAGTATAAATCTTAAACATGAATATAGTTTCAAAATTAAAAATATAAATTTTCTTTATTATTCTTTTAATCAAAGTAAATGAAAAACTAGAAATATATAAACCGTTTCTTAACTAGTTAAACTGTTTCTTTGTAGAATATTAGCAGGAAATTAGAATTCTTAATATGGCATATTATAAAACTATACTAAACTGGGACAGCTTAAATAACTGAAAATAGCTTAAAAATCTTTGTTTGAAACGCTTACTTTCTATTTCTACTTTTGAATCAGGGTTTAAGATACTTTTTGAGGTTTTATTTTACGCAGAAATAGTTTGTAACTTCTTTCGTTTCATTTTTTTTGCTAACGAAACCAAATAAACTGAACGAATTTGAACATGTTAAGCCAGAAGTCACAAAAACCTTAACGTTGTTCAATTTCAAAGCGTCAATTTACGTATTAAAGACTATTCCGCGCAGGATATAGTACCATCACTTTCAAGTAAATCTTTTTTGATCTACAAATTCTTCTGAGTAGGCGAGATAGGGTAAAAACAAAAGACGAAAAAGGTGACAAACCCCTTTATGTCTATAACAAACATCTCATGTCAAGTGTATTTATTTATAAAAAAAAGTGCGACAGGATCAAAGCCAATTTAGCGTAGGTGAGTCTAAAGAACGCTATGCTCTGGGTAAACGAATCATTCTGTGGGTATTTTTGGGCGTATTTTGTTTGCGTTTTTTCAAACTGGTTTTTTCTTAAAGAATACAAGCTTAAAAGCGAAGCTAATTCTGTATTCGGATGTGCGTCTTCACATGTTTACAGTTGTGAGGAGGTGAAGAGGTTAAGCTAATTAACTCTGGTTTGTTTTTAGTTAAAACTTCCGAAAGTGAAGAAAAAAAAAAATTCAATTTTGAATTTTATCACGAATGGGACTGAATTGATGATTTTTGAAATTGCCCTTTTTACCTTGAGATGGCTTAGGCACGGGTTAGCCGTATAATTTAATGCACTGGAGTCGAACCCATATATTTCGAACTTTCATACATCGAAAATCTCTTTAAATCGTATTTTTTTCAGGAACTATGAATTTTCATTGTAAGCAAGTTTCTGTACATTAAATGAAATTTCTGTAAATCGGATAAATTTTGTATTCATGTATTTTTTATACAGAGATATGGGCTTAATTGTACTCCTGCGAAAAGGACAAATTGGACGACTGAATTTGAAGGAATGAACTCAAAGATTGTAAATAATTGATTGTACCATAACGTCACACTTTGAAGCAACATGAGGCAATTGGTGACGTATCTCGTAATTTTGAGCCTCGGTCAAGTGACGAGGACGACAACTGAGCTGTCATTTCCTTCTCCAAACTTGCATGCAACGAAAACAATGCCGGCAGCGAGTCCCGACCATGATCTTCGGGCTACCTCAGCCACATGAACTCAAGAAGGATAACGTCATCATAAATGAATTAACTAAAATCCGCTAAGATAAGAAGTAATTAAAGCATTTCAAACTATTTAATACATGTTGAGATTTTATCCTAACGTTCCTGAAGAACTTTTTTACTCTCTGAATAAAAGTGAACTGTACGGCTTCAGCAAAATGATATCTTCAGAAAGACATTTGAAGTTCCTTTGTCCAAAAATAAGAAAAAAAAAAAAGGAAAAAAAAAAAAAAAAATGTTTCGCTTTTTATATACAATCATTTGATTTTTAGTGCATTGTTAGAAAATTTGTAAATTGGATGCATATTTGTATATACATACTCACCTTTTCAAAAACAAGTTTCTTGAATACCTTAATATTTTTAGTCATTTGATTCCTAATATATATATATATATATATATACATAATTGTTTTAGTTTGAAAATAGTGAATATATCGAATTTTTCCAAAACTCTTTAAGTTTCATCTATAGAAGTTCGGCTGTATTAAAATTTTTTTTTTTATCTGTCTATCATAAAATATGTTCGGAAAACTTTATTTGTTTCTCAAAAACGATATATCTAACCTCGTTTGAGAGTTCAAATTTAATGCACATTAAAATTATGGAAGGTGAGTATCGGCATAAATATTCTTAGCGTAGCTTATTATTTATTCGTATTTTTTCTTACAATATTCTGAAATATAAGTTACAGAAAGAATTATACAAAACATGATTGTGAAAGTTATTTAAATTAATTTATTCCAAAACTAACACAGCAAAATTGTTTGAGTTGATAATTTTTTTGAATTTTTTTATCGAAGAGAAAAATTAAAACAATTTATTTTGTTTCATATTCAATTTATTTTGTTGAAATTAAAATTTTTGTTTGCTATTCAATTTATTTTGTTGAAATTAAAACAATTTCTCATTATGTGGTTGCCTCATAAATTAGCTTGATGATATTATGTTGAGATAACACCAAAATGCTTAAATAAAGAACAGCGAAAGATTGCTGCTGTGCGATCTAAGTACATATTTAGGGATATTGTTAAGATTTATTTATTACTAAGAAATAACTCGAATACCTGTATAAAATTTATTCTGCGCACAATGATTCTTATGCACATAATGTTGCGAATTACACAAATTAATATCGATTTGTATGGTTTCAGGAAGACATACATCGAAGTTAAACCCAGCATGTGTGTGAGTGGCCTTGTTTTGCGATAACTGTCTACGAAAGTTGAAGTAGCGCAGAAAGAAGTGTAAAACTACATAGAGAAAAGTCTAAAGTACAATAAGCAAAATTAGTTTCTACATCGATTATTTTTACTAATAATTAAAACTTTGCGATACAGAAGATTGTTTCAATCTACAGCTTTCTGAAACATAATAAATCAACATTAATAGCTGTAATTTACAACATTATGTACATAAGTATGAATTATGTGTAGAATAAATTTCATCTAGATTTCTTGTTTTTTTCTTTGTAATAATTAAACCTTAATGATACTGCCTCGTATACAGAATCAGGAAGCTTCAAGTACTTTTTTTTTATTAAAACTATTAATTAATCCACATCATCCTGTAGTCTTTCATTCATGGAATTTGGAAGAAAAAATTTAATAATTATTAACCGTAGGTTGACTGCAAAGTAATTGGTTTTGACTCATACATAGAACTTAACTCAATTTTAAATATCTTTGAAGTACAATTTCTTCAGAACGCTTCATAAGGTGCTCATATGTTGTACTCAGACTTAAAATTAAAGAAGGCTTTGATTTTGCTTTTAACATGATATTTATCATTCGTAAATTCTTATGTGTTCAATTATCGTCCCAACAGTTTAGCAACTTATGATGGTGAGCAAAGTGATAAGTTTCGATTGTAAGTAAAGCCTTTGACTCTCTTGCTGTCTGGAGATTTTTTGAATCAATGTAAGTCTTATCTGGGTATCCTAATATAATGATAATATAGATAAAATGTAACAACGAATTCTATAATTTCCCCCACACGATTCATCCGATTTTTGTGAGATTCCTTTATTCACATTTCCTCATTTATATTTTATGTTATTCTTGATGAAAATTATATATGTATGTTAATTTTGAAGTTGATGCAAACTGACTCAGAAATGTCATTATTTGTTGTGAATAAAATGTAAACCGATATATATAACTATTGAATTTAATCAATAATTCTGAATGAATAAGAAAATAACATCAAAATTCTTATAATTCATTGTAACATTTTACATTATCACTGACTGAAAAGAGTTAATTTGTCATATATATAGTATATATGTAGATCTTATATTAGTTATATGATATGCATCAGGCAAAAAGGTATCAAGTTACTCTGTTGAAACAAGTAATGCTTTGACTCTTTGTTTAAGTCTATTAAAATAACCACCAGTTTCGTTTATATTTATTTCAGGTCATAACAAAATTTTTATAAAGCTTCGTTTCATTTGTTTTTATATCTATTAATAGATGTGTAATGAACCTCAGGTCTCTATATAAGTCGTTTTTCTGGAAAAAAGCCGATTGATTAATAGCTAATTTGCTTAAGAAAATTACTCCAGTAGCATTTTTCATAACATTAACAACTTAAGTATCGGAAAACAACTTATAACAAAAACGACGTACGCATAAACTCCCGACCATGCGTGGAAATGCACAACTCACAGAGATACAGGTACATTTTTGCATACAACTAAAGAGATATAGTTACAGTTACATTTTTGCCGTCTTTCTTATAGTTAAGGAACAATTTTAGTATCAAAAGTAATACATAAGCAGCTAAAAATGTAAATAATAGTTCATAGTTGCTGTTAAAACCGCTACAGAAACAGCGTAATTTATATTTTTTTGCTAACCCCTTCTTTTTCTTTCTTCCCCGTTCTCCATCCATTACCTTTTTGAATAACCGGCTTTAAATATTTAAGTGTAGTAAGTTATGGAAATTTCTATATGCGAGTCCTGAGTGGGCGTACGTAACAAAGACTAATAATAGCATTCTAGAAATCTCTTAAAATTCTATTTTAAGAATGATTACTAAAACAAGATGTTACGTAAGAAACGATGAAATTAGAAAGCTCTTAAAATTCCAACTTTTAAAGGACACATTAAGAAAATTTCAATCAACTTTTTTAAAAGCCTCTAATATACCAAAAATGAAAATTGTATTAGTATAAAAAATTTAGAAGATTATATCCCTCAGCCAAACTCAAAAAGTCCCAGAAGAATCTTTCTAGACTCCCATCAATCCCCTTAAAATAATTTGTTTTAGACACTACTCCTAAAAAAGATTTTAATTTCTCTTACTTTTCTTTTTTTAAAATTCAATTCAAAATAACCTAAATTCACCATCTTAATCTGAAGTAGAGCCCACACGGACAATGCACTAACCACTCTCATTTCATTAAAATGAATCCCTTCGAGGGAAACTAATAAGAAAACGCTTTTCCGTATCTCAACAGCCAATGAAAATTCAATCTCTAAGAACCTTCTCATCAGAACAACTACCAGCAAATTTTCATCAGAGATCTAATTTTATCCATCAATATTCATGAACCAATAGCAGACAATCTCCTTAACCATCGACCAATTGTAATTCACCTCCTCATTTTCCTTCTGCAAAAAGCCTAAAATTCCAACAATAGCCAAGTTTCAACAACAAATTCTGATACAAGCTTGAAGGCCGCTGACGTGGCCTAGGCTTGAAGAAATCACATCTTGCGTAGAAATTTCTAAATAACAAATCTATTGTGCTTTATATGCATTAGTTTTCATGCATTTTTATGATGAACAAGATTTATAGAGCATATTTACATGCTGTTGGCAAAGAAGTACTAATCAAGAAGCACATCTCGCTTGCGTTTTTCAAACTCTTTTTGAACTTCATTATCTATATCTTCTTAAACCGTTATCTTGTTATTTCATGGATTTTCACCTACTAACAATATATAATTTCCTCTTTAATGAGTGTTAATCGGATATTCTTTTCATCCTTATACTTCTGTGAGGTTTAGTCAGCTCCCGTAAGATTTGAAGCTTTCGGATTTTAAAGAATGTATAATATTTCGTACCTTAGGTTGAGATGGCAGTTTTGAGTGACCCAAAGTAAGTAAACGCATTTAAAAAATTTCTTAAAAAAAAACCTTAAACGTTATACATAGCAATTCTACAAAAACACACTTCAAAATCACGCATATCCAAAATTACATTGTACTTTTTCCAGTGTAAATGAAATTCAATTTCCCAAAGAAATGTATTTGCAATAAAAATGTTCCACATAATTAGTACGCAAGAGTGTGAGATTTTTACTGAGAATAGTATCTATGAGTTTTTTTTTTTTTTTTTTTGAGGTTCGCGCATAATATTTCTATACTCACAAAAATTACTTTAGTAATTTACTTTTCGTCTAAGTAAAAGAAACTATATAATGTCTCTCCGAGCTAATTTGGAAAATCAGAAAAATAAGAGAAATTTAATTTAGAGATAGATTCATTAATTCAGTTCCAACACTTCCCATTTTCAAAGTTTGGAAAAGTAAAAAATGGTTATTTTGCAGTATCAGTCTTGTAGTGTTAGGAAAATCTTATCAACAGAAAGAAAGCTTCAAAATTCAACAGCTGTGTCCTTAAATGCTAGCTTTTGGAAAAATTTTCAAAAACCAACATTACAAGACGGTATCCTTACCAAGTAATGAATTGATAAAAACACTTGAGAATGTTTAGTGTAGATGTTAAGGCAGTCAAAATTTGTCATTTGTTAATATAGAATTAAATTTATATTTGTCAATTGCTCCCGCTGAGATGTTCTTCAATCCTCATAAAAACCTCATACCCCTCGTCCACCTGTTCGTTTCAACCCTCAATTTTCTAAGAAAGTTATAGGGTGGTGTTTGATAACATCTATGAAAAGGGAAAAATTAAAGCGGGGTAGTGAGGATATTTCATTTTTCCGTAAAATGATTTATACAAATGATAATAGTAATAGTGGTAGTACAGGGTAGATTATAAATTATAATCTGTGTGAATATATTTGATTTTTTTTGTCCCTTTTAATGTTGCTAAGGACCTTTTTATGTTGTTATGTGTACGATATAGTTGTTAAGGCTGTCAAAATTTGTCGCTTATTAATGTATAAATGAATACACATTTGTCAACTGCTCCCGCTGAGATGTTGTTCAGTACTTTTGATGCTTCAACCCACCTATCGTTCTTTCGCAAAAAGAAAGCAATTTTCTTAATATTTATAGCGTGGTGTTTGATAACAGCTTTTAAAATAGAAAACAAAATTTAAAAAATGGGATGGAGAAGGCATTTCATTTTAACACAAAATGAGTTAAAGGAAGGGATAGTTGTAGTGCAGGGTGGAACATACACTATGCTCTGTTTGGATATATTTGATTTTTGTATATGTATATATATATATATATATATATTAAATAGTGTTTTAACTATATTTTCTACAAAAAGAAATTATGGTAGATTATTAATAATAGTTAAAATCAAAAGTAAAATTAGCTGTGCAGGTAAAATCAAAATTTAAATTCTAGCAATAATTTACTTCACACATTTGAACAAAAATTAAATTGAATCGGGTTTAATTTGTCCCTTTGTATCAAACTTCATACACTACGTAATGCGTGTAGGAATCTATTCCTATTTTCATATTCAAAGTGATTCAAACTCACTGTTTAAATAGTTTTTTTTAACGCAGCTTAGTTGTCAGAAAAAATGTTTTAAAATATAACTATTTTAACAGAAAAATAATGTCTTGAAGTTCTGGTATAGATACTCTGCGATTACAGTACAATTCATAAAAGTATTTGAAACTAAAACGTTTTACTTTAACATTATTTTAATATATTAGATATTTTGGTGTATACAAAATAACCATAAGATATTATTAATAGAATTTTTTTTTGTTAATTTACTAACAAAGAAACATAAAATTAACAAATAACTCGTATTTGTAGTTCATTTCAACGCATTGCATGTTTATTTGCAAGGAAGTAATTCTGTGATGATTAATAATAACAGTTTTAATACGAGTTTATGTATTCCTAACCAATCTATAATTTAAACTTATCGTAATACAACATACTATTCTTACTTTAAATATAAATAAAAATAATAATAAGGAAGGCATTTACTATTTTATGCATGCATCATTAACCTGTAATCGTGAATCTGATTATTCGTGTAGGAGTCACGTTCACTTTAAAATGATAATTTTAAGCCATTGCACAGAAATAAGAAGATGCAATGCTATTTTTTTAAATAATGAAATGCACAACCTATTTAGAAGTAAATTAGAAACCGGCTTAAAAAGCGTTGTTTATTCCCGTTAAGAAAATTACTTTAAATGAAGGAAATCCCTCAATGTATTCCAGGCTTAAGAAAATTACTCAAATTAGAGGAAATTCCTGTTAATCGGAGAGAATCGAAGAGGTGAGAAAAAAAAAACCTGTTAAAAAACGGGATGTCACTATGAGTTCACCATGGCCTAAATTCAACGTAGGAGTTGGCTGAATTACCGGAGAGCGTTCGATAATAGCTTTTACGAAACCAAAAACAACAAAATAAACTATTTCCGTACTTATAATTCACTTCAAAATAATTTTCGATAACATCTCATAGTTAACAATGCGGAAAAAAATTCGCTAAACACGATAAAAAAAATGTGACATGAATATCTAAGAGATGGTATCAATATGACATTGATAAGCAATTTAGATGTCAAAGGCAGATCCCCAGAAGGATTTTGGAAGGTTGTTTGGGTTGGTTATGATAAATAATCTTGACATTTAAGTGGATGTCATGGAAATGTCAAATTATTTAACCATGAGTGATAAAAAGAATGGTATCCGTTTTTAACTTCGAGAAAAATTTCTAATGAGGTTTTAATTCGAAGCATTATTTTTATGCATGATTTTAAAAGAGTTGGTATAGAAATCATATCTTAAAAATTTGATTCTTTCGATTTAGTTGAACTCTACGCATCTTCTTTTTATTAACAAGTCAATTATGTGAAATTAGTCTGACTAATGGAATATATATTCTTTTTGTGAAGTGCATAATTAAAGAGATATTTCATGAATAAGTAATGAAGGAAATTTATTAATTGACCTAGACTGAAAAAAGAAAATGTATATTTAAGTGTTTTTCATTTCCATACACAAAAAAAATGGATTTTAATGTCTTTTTCAATACATCCTTTTTAGAACGAAACTTGCGCTAAGTGCTCTTAAGTGTTTTCGAGATAATTCATACACTCGTATTTGCTTAAAATCCTTGACGAATGTCTAATGAACCTTGAAATGAATAATATGAAAATTTCTTGAGTACCACAAAATCACAGCCTGATTCATCCAGGTGAAATTACCAATTATTTGATAATTTGCTAAATTTCACAAATCTAGTATTTTTATTCACACAATCAAACACATGTCAAATGTCCTTGACAGATGTATTCTACAGTGCTTCTTAATTTAATATGATTCACAAATGGCAAGCAACTACATCTCTTTTATTTTCAGAGCTATTTTCTAATGTCTTAAATAATGATGCAAAATCATTATCAGTATTTTTCAGCTATTTAGTTTCATCTTCCTCAGAAAAAGCATGCAAAAAAATATGTCTTGATTTTCGGTCAGTTTATAATTAATAGCAATTAAACTCTCAAACTGACCCTTAAAATTTCTCCAATCATCATATTTTCCCGTAAAAATAGGAAGCGGTATTTTTCGTAATTACGGTTTACGTAACTTTCTCCACACACTTTGCAATTATTAGTTAATTTCCTTTCATATTAATGAATAAAGCCAGCCAAAATATCTAACCTTGAGATTCTATTATCTCGCATCGATTCAAGTCTTCATATGCATCCTTTGAATCCTTGTGCGATTGTGAACATAAATATCGCAGCTACGGCTTTACTCTAATAGTCTCTAATTTTACTGAAAGTTCTGCAGAAAATTTTGAAGTTCTTGAAAACACTATTAGCATATTTTTCTCAATTTTTTACTTTTTAAGGAAGCCCTATTCTTATTTAACTTATCTATTCCTATTTCTGGCGCCTTTATATAGATTTGCATGCCGGTAAGTAAATACTGTTGCAACAAATGATAACATAAAGAATTAACAAAAATTTTAAATATAATGACATTATTCTTCTAACTTTGGCCGAACACTTCAAGCTGGCTCGCAAAGACTCGAAATCGAAAAAAGATCGAAGAACATGTATATATATATATATATATATATATAACACATCGATCAATAACTCCCGAGACTAACCTAGAGATGGCGCTCGTAGTAAACCAGTAACCAGGTCTTTCTAGAGTACTAACCTTTGCTTGAAACGTGTCAAAATTTTAAGTCGATCGGACCAGAAACAGCTGAGTTATCGAGGTTGGAGTAAAGTCGTTTTGTAGTTTGTTTAAAAAATGGAAAAAACCGAGTTTCGTGTTCTGATAAAACATTGTTTTTTAATGGGTAAAAACACCGTGCAAGCGAAACAATGGATTGAAAAATGTTACCCGGACTCTTGTCCATCAAAAGCAACGATTTGTCGGTGGTTTGCCGAGTTTAAACGTGGTCGTACCGACACAAATGACGCGGAACGCTCGGGTAGACCTGTGGAAGCCGTTACACCGGAAAATGTGAGTGAAGTGACAAAAATTATAATGAAAGATCGTAAAGTGAAGCTCCGTGAGATTGCTGAGATGACACAGATATCATATGGAAGTGTATTTACTGAAAAAGGTTTTTTGAAGTGAAGTGAAAAAGGTTTTTTCCAAGTGGGTGCCGCGATTGCTTTCGATGGAACAAAAACAGCAACGAGTCGATGATTCAGAAAGCTGTTTATCGCTATTTACTCGCAACAAAAAAGATTTCTTGCGGGAAAAAAAAAAAAAAAAAAATTGGGGAGGAGAAAAAAAAAAAAAAAATTTGGAAAAGCGTTGGAACGATTGTATCACCCTAAAAGGTGATTAACAAAAGGTGTTATGTTGATGAATAAAAAAATATTTTGCAAAAAATATGTTGTTTTCAATGTTAGACTCGGGAGTTATTGATCGATGTGTTAATGATTTAACGTTAATTCATATTAGTTTCTCACAATAATTTAATTTCATAATTTTTCCCATTCTCTCATTTAAAAGTAAAGCGCCCATTCTTATTTCCTAATACCATTCCTTTTTAACTTTAATTTATGCAATTACGCGCTCTTAAAATCTGCTAAGTCAGATGTTCACACGTTCCAGACTTGTAGAGATGATCTCTACCAGACTTTAGGTCTGCATTTAGATTTCTTGAAAATCCCTCCATTCATACCACATGCTTTATGACGTTTAAAGTGAAATTTCCCTACTATATAACGAAAAGCACAGAGAAATGCCCTTTCTTTCTCACTCGTGCTTTTACACTTATGCTCTCATAATCTGTATGCAACGGCGGAGTTGAGTAATTCCCGCAGTGTGGAAATGGTCTCTTTCTCCGCTACAATAAAATAATTACTTGAAAATGAAATTGGCTTCGACTGTTTTATAAACATAATTAAACAGTTCTATTTAAAAGAAAGTATTTACACACACACACACACACGCACGCATATATATAACCGTATTAATAATTAGATAGTTTTAATGTTTTAAAAATTAATCTTTACCGTAATTTACTCTACAAAGATTTTTCTTTTCAATGAAAATATTTATTGTATTTCGTATGCATCTTGTTTAATTTAAGTACTCAAATTTTTGGAGTCAGATTTTATTGTTGGAATATCTTGCTATACTTTTATCTTTCTTTTGATTCATCTTTTGTAAAAAAATGTTAATTTGCATGAAAAATGCAATATACAGACATTCATCGTAATTTTCAAACTAAAAGTGTAATTCATCGTAATATTAAAAGGTAAAACATAAGGTAAAAAAAATTATCGAAATTCTCAAACTGAATATTAAAAGCAGTATTTTAGGACTATTTAGGAACAGAGAAAGAGAGCGGAATTAATTTGATAATCAAAAACAAAAGCCATCCATATTACTATTCTCTTAAACAATATCCCCATAAAAATATGACAAGTTTCACAATATGATTATATCATTTTGACAGCATATTTAGTATAGAGTTAATGATATATCAAACAGTTCATAATATGTCAGTTTGAGGTTTAACCGCAGATATAATCAGTTATTCTGTTCAAGAAACTGATACTGTGATATTGAGTAAAAATCGAGATCCTCAGCAGGAATTACATAAGACTAAACATCAGTTAGAAAAAGAAATGAAAATCGATTTGCTTCATGATAAGCTGCACAAATAGATATAAAAAAAATGAATACCATTGTGTTAAAGAAATTTATGAAATATTGTGATTAACAAAGCTATTCTTTTGCAGTCTGATATTCTATAAGCTTATGATAACATTGAAAACAGTACTTTATTTTAACAATAGTATTCAATCAAATTCATTATTATTTTAAATAAATCTATTGAAGAATCGTGTCAAGGAGAAAATCGTTTGGATTCGAATGTTAGAAATTTCGATTTAAGAATAATTTTTCTATTCAAATTTTATTTGCTTTTAATGCTCATTTTTCATTTAAGTTGTTTGAAAAATGTTTTGGTATATTTTCTATCATAGCTCGATAGAGTGATTAATATGTAATATATTATCTTGTGTCGTTAGAGTTATAGAAAAATATTCTCCTTCTTTGCGTAAAAAATAATAATGTTTGTATTTATTACTCCCGTAAATTTTTACAGTTTTCCTGAGTCAAATATGAGGAGAAGGTTGTTTTTTACATTCATTATTACGTAGAAATAAGTTGTAGAGTTAAAACTCTGGTGTTTTTTTAAAATTGAATATAGAATTGATAGTGTAAATATTCACTAATAGGATTAAATGATTTTATTCTTTAAATATTTATTTTGGTAATTTATTTTATTTTGGTAATTATTATTTGGTATTTGGTAATTGTGATTTCTTAAGTTTTAAATTCGAATATATAATCTGTAATATAAATCTCTAAATATGATTTATGTTATAAGCTTATTATCATCTATACTAGGAGTGGCCAACCCTTTGCATACCATGTGTCACATTTTTGGCGATACGAGTTTAGAAACACCCTATAACTTGAGCACTTTTAATATCGTCTTGCGTTCTTATTAAGGATTGATAAACAGAGATATAGATAGATTCTGCTTAGCTTAACGGAGGAAAAGTAATAACTTAATCACGCAGTCAAATTAATTAATTTTCATCAGTTTAATGAAGTTCTAATCTATAACAGTCAGGAATTATCTCCTTCCTGTACGACAGGGTGATCGTTTCATGATGATGCTATAGATGCCACAGGATATCATTTGGTGAAGACAACTCTGGACCATAATTGTTGTTGCAGAGAGCGAGAGTGACTAGAAAATTAAATTTTTTTCGTTAATGCTAAAATAATTTCATACGACGCTCTTCTGTGCTTTCAATTTATTTAGCAAATATATTTTGTAACATTTTGATTTCCCCCCCTTTTTCTTAGTCACATAATTACTTCTGAACTTCAACCCAAGGACAAAATTCATTTTTCTTCTATGTAAGTCTGATGCTGTTTTTAAAATGTCATGCTGGTTTTTTTAAGATCATGTCTTCTATAACGTGAAAAAGCGCTTTCACAAACAATTCAAAGCGTTTTATTATGATGAATTTGCCGTAAAGAATTACTAACTTCCCCACAGTTCATTAAATTCACATTTACTCTTCCTTTTTGCGCTTCTTTGGGTACTTTACTTTTCCCATGTGGAGGATAAAAGACTTAAAAAAAAAAAAACATTAAAAAGTACAAAGTCTTAAAAAAAGAACAAATAGAACATTTACTCACATTGCATCATATAATATTAAAAAAAGCATAAACACTCAAAATGTTCTCGTAAAATCTTTGCTTTAAAACTCGACATCATGTTGGCTCACTCGGAACTGACTGAAGCGCCTCTTGCAGTCATCCAATGTCCCACGGTTTGGCCACTCCTGGACCTGAAGGATGACTGGGTATGACAGAACAGTCCTACTGTAACCCATGCATGTCGTAAGAGGTGACTAAAATAGGTACCCAGCGTCTGGGGGTGTAGCCAGGCACCCTGCCCCTGGGATTATATCAGGGGACCTCAGAGACTTGCCTTCTTCTGGTAAGTATGGGCATCATGACCCCGAGGTCCCCTAGTGATCTTTTTCTTTCCTATGGGGTTTACTGTCTTTAATAAGCACGAGTGACGCGCTCCCGGGATATCCTGGCGATCCTTCTCTATTTTCGACCCACCTTCTAGTCAACCAGTTTGTGTCCTTTTTTCAATTTTTTCACGTCTAAACCACAGTTAAATCTTGTTTGGCGCAGCTTAGTCACATCTGGTTCTTGCACCAATAACTTTCACTTTCACATTTGCCAATCCTGATCCTTGTTTTTGTATTATCTCTTTTACATAATTCACCGTTTCTTACATTTTTAAAAATCTGAGGGTAAGACGATCAATGCTAGTAACACAGCCCCTTGGAGGTTTCAGTGAAAATTTAAATGTTAACACGAACAGATGTGATTCAAATACTTTGAATAGGTTGTTAAGAAGTTATAGCAATGCAAAGAACGAGATTCGTTGCATAACCTTTTCTGAGGACAAGGTTATAAATGTTTGCATGGCTTCCCTGGATGGCTGCTATTATTTTGGTCAAGTAAAGTTAGCTTTTACGGGTTGGTTAAGGAATCGAAGAACTGTAATCCTCTCTTGATTCTGTTCCGTTGATACGAACTTTTTTGTTTTACGTTCTTATTACATTTATTAATATACTTATTTTTCTTTTTAATGAGCTGATCAAAATGTCACTAAGTAGACAAATGATTAGAGGGAATTTGAGTCAAAATAATATAAACTTGACTTTTTTTCCTCTTTACATTTGAAACTCTTCAAATTGAATTAAAACTCTGTTCAGAAAATAATAAAGTTTGTTTTTTTCATTGATCTTGTTGCTTTACTGAAGTAAAACGTGATAGAAAGTAATTTATCGAGTGAAATAGGAAAGTGACTTTATTACCTTCACAGGCTGTATTACTTGAAAAAAAGAATTTTACAAAATTTTAAATTTAAAAGATAAAATCTAAAGAGTGAACCAAAATTAAAATTAAATGACTTGAAGAAGAAAGCTAACACTAATTTCCCACGAATTTTTAATTTTTTCAACTTCAATACAACCATCATAATTCCAGTTTACAACAAGAGAAATTGTATTACCTTCAGGTAACATGGTATACCACGTTACTTGAATGTACGTGGAAAATACGTGGTATACTACATTTCTACCTATGTATTCAAATTTTTATTTACTCACAACTATGTTTTTACATACATATGTGTAAATGTGTGCATTTAAATCTCAAAATAAGCTATGTTATATTTCATATCAAGCAATTAGAATTTTGTACGAAGACATGTATTCTGTTATACAGTTCTTTATTTTTTGAAGGTCAATATTATTATCATGATTGCTTTCTTTTTCATAGAATTATCATGCATATGAAGTAGATATTTGTGTCTTTAGTGTTCATTTGTGTTACCGTTCCCGTTTGCAGAAATAAATTGAATTTTCAAAAATACATGGCAATTATAATTTCACTTGAAAGTTCCTATTGAAATGAAATAAAACTATTATAAATATATTTTATACCGATGCGTTGTAGATGTAATCATCACCTATCAAATTTACATATAATCAGAAATATAAGATATTATTGAAAACAGAGTTAAATTATTCAAAATTTTGAGATGATTGCGTGACTTCTCTTTTAGTCTTGAGAGCTTAAAATTATTTCTTCTTATTTTGACTTCCTTATTGACATGTTTGGAGTGTGTAAGACATGTGATGCTACATTAAATTCCCATTTTACTCTTTATTCCTTTTATTTTTATATTTATAATTTTATTTCATTCAAAATAGTTGCATAATATAGTGGCTTTGACGAAAGTTACTCTCTAATGACGCAGTATGGTATCTGTACTTCGGATTGATATTTCCATACAAAAAATGCTATGATTTGACAGAAAAATATACTATTTTTGCTTTATCAAAGTTTCAATTTTCCGATGGATAAATAAATAAAATTAATTTTGTTTAAATTAATTCTTATATTTTTTTATTTTTCTAAAGTGTAGATTCTAATTTTATCTCATTAATATTTTGAATTCATTTAAATATAAAATATTAGAACTTAGGTTTTGATAAAACTGATTTATTTTTCAAATCTATGTATTGTATTCAGTCTTAGAATTTATTATTTTCTTATGGATTTATTATACAAATTTGGTATTGATAACGGAATTATGAAAATTTAATGAATAAGTCTTTCTGCTCCACCAAATTACGTCTCTTTCTCTGAGCTTTGTAGTAATGTAATTTATTTATTAAATAACATTCAATTATCAACCAATTTAATTAATTTTCGTAATTGAGTTCCGCAATTATTACCGAGAATAACATTTGATATAATATCGTGTTCGGAATTCTTTTAAAATTTATCAGCATTATTAACCTTTAGATATCTTTAAATGCAAATTACATTTCCCAAAAAACCAAAATGATTTTCGTCAGGACTGCCATTACATATAATTACATATAAATATTTTGTTACTGAATGGATTTAACGTAGTGAGTTCAATAGAATATTTTAATTTAATTGCATATTAAAAGTATGAAAGGTCTTCTAATTTAATCTATAAATTCATCATTGCAATACATTTAATTATTAATGATTATTACAACATGTAAATACAAATATTTGTTTTGTTACCAAATAAATTCGAGATATTAAGTTTAGTCAAATGTTTTAAGTTAATTGCTTGCTAGAAGTGTAAAAATTATTTTTATTTAATCCATATATTTAATTATTATAATACATTTTAATATTAATTATAGCTTTAAGGTCACTATAACACATAAGAATAAATATTTTATTTTTAAATGAAGAGATTTACGATATAAAGAAAAATTAATATTTAATTTAATGACTTGTTATAAGTGCTGAATTTCATCTAATTGAAACTAGATATTTAATTACTGCTACATATGTAGTAAGTAAAGAAAGCTTCTAATTTAATTACTTATAATTGATATTAAAATTGTAAAATTTGTAATTTAACATTAATACTGGTAAAGGAGAAATTGCCGCGAATTTTTTGTAAAGTTCCATTGAAGGACTTTATAATTTTATTTATTAATTTGTTTTTGGTAAAAAGGAATGATTTGAGAATTTTGAAGAACATTTCCATTTAATGTATTTTTATTATAATCACAGTACAGAAAGAAAAAAAAAACAGTTTTTATAACAAACATGCGACTCCTACAAAACGTCAAGTATTTCACTTAGTATTACATAATTCTTGTTAGTAAAACAAATAAATAAATGAATTTATGTTTTGCAATTAACTCTTTCAGGTAGAGAATAAAAAAATGACGCTTCTTATGATAAACTTCATTCTTTCTTCTTTTGAAACATGATAAAAATTTGATATGTAAAATATTTTAAAATAAAATTGTAAATGTGGGATAAGCAATGGATTATTTCACATACAAATCAGACTACTAACAATATATTTTATATATATATATGTGTGTGTGTGTATAAATAAAAAGTTCATCCTTATTTCCTGATACGATTCCAGATTATCCTTTAATTTAGGCGATCATGCGCTCTTAAAATCTGCTGAATCAACATTTCTTACGATCACAGACTTGTAGGGAGTAATCCCTTCAAGACTTATCGACGATATCAAAGTGCATTAGAAGCCCTTCATCCTGTATCATGTGATCCCCACGTGATCTAAATAAATCTCTTCATATAAATTCGAAGGAAATGTACAATTCTCTCTTTTTTTATTTGGTAGGACAGTCATGAATGTCCCATTTTGCACGCCCATTAAAGGTATTATACTCCTCCCCCATATATATATATATATATATATATATATATATATATATATATATATACATAATTCTAATTCAGTTTTTCTTTAATTAATGAACTTAAACATACTTTGTACTTCAGTCCTGGCAAACTTTAAATACTTGGATTATGAATTTATATGAGAGGGAGGAAGATACATCGGAATCTGAGGCAATAACGTTCTATGAGATGGAGGAAGATACATCGGACACAACACACGTCCATCAACTCTAACAATTGAGAACGAAGTCACTGAAAAAATTTTCTGTTTGTTTCTCTCCAGAAGTAAATGTAAGGATTACATAGATCACATGGTAGTCGATGTAGAAATCTTAAGCTATTTTTGATAGAGTATATGCTTTTATGTGAAATGATTTCTCTCAAATTTAATTAAGTTCCTAATTTATTTTTTAATTGTCATATTAATGCTTTGTAAATTCGTTATTACGCATTCCCATTCTTTTTAATCTTTAATTTATGCAATGCAATGACTTGGTTTTCATTTTACTAAGATCAACTTTTCCCAAGCTCTAAGCTAATAGGGGTATTTCCTTACCCAATTATTAATATCCATGTAAAATACCTAAGGATCCCTACATCTATTACCATGTGATCTGTATAAACCTTATTTTGAATTCCTGGTTCAACAAATGAGGAACCAGGAAAAAACTCTGTCATTTCGTGCTTAATTTTCAGAGTGAGTGGACATGTGTCGCGTCTACTTTCCTGATGAAAGTTGTCACTCACATGTTAAAATAAATAAATTCATTTCTCTTAAATTTAAGTTTCTTTAATGTGCCACCATCTAAGTACAAAACATTTTCAATTCAATATATATATATATATATATATATATATAACAGATCAATTGAAAAGTCCCCGGCTTACCATAGAAAAACACATTTTTTGGCAAAATTAGTTTTTTTTATTGAATATAATTCCCTTCAAGGGTGATACACTGATTATAGTGACCCTCCAACTTTTCGATACCATTTTTGTAGTACGATTTGTCCTTTGCTTCAAAATAGGCCTCGGTTTCGGCGATCACCTCTTCATTCAAAGAAAATTTCTTCCCAGCGAGCATTCTTTTCAGATCTGAGAACAGGAAATAGTCGCGGGGGGCCAGATCTGGAGAATACGGTGGATGATTCGAAGCCCAATTCATGGATTTTTGCCATCGTTTTCCCTGACTTGTGACACGGTGCATTGTCTTGGTGAAGCAGCACTTTCTTTTTCTTCAAATGCGGCCGTTTTTCGGCGATTTCGTCCTTCAAACGGTCCAATAACGCTATGTAATAGTCGCTGTTGATAATCCTTCCTTTTTCAAGGTAGTCAATGAAAATTATTCCATGCGCATCCCAAAATACAGACGCCATAACCTTGCCAGCCGACTGTTGCGTTTTCCCACGCTTTGGAGCGCGTTCATCGTGTGCAGTCCACTCGGATGACTGTCGATTGGACTTCGGAGTGAAATGATCTAGCCATGTTTCATCCATTGTCACATATCGACGCAAAAACTCGGGTTTATTACGCTTGATCATCTTCAAACACTGCTCCGAATCATCAACTCGTCGTTGTTTTTGGTCAAAAGTGAGTTCGCGCGGCACCCACTTTGCACAGAGCTTTCTCATACCCAAATATTCGTGAATGATATGATGTACACGTTCAGTTGATATCTTTAGAGTGTCTGCTATTTCATTCAATTTCAATTTACGGTCATTCAATGTCATTTTGTGGATTTTTTTAATGTTTTCGTCGGTAACAATCTCTTTTGGGCGTTCACCGTCTTCGGTGCTCATTTCAACACGTCTAAACTTAGCATACCAATCCTTGATGGTTGATTTTCCTGGGGCAGTGTCCGGAAACTCGGCATCAAGCCAAGTTTTTGCTTCAAGTGTATTTTTTCCCTTCAAAAAGCAATATTTTATCAACACCCGAAATTCCTTTTTATCCAATTTTTTTCACAATAACAAAAGTTGCTTCACTGAAAATGCTATAATTCACAAACTAATGATCCGACAACTGTCAAATTTATACACTCTTCTTTTGAGGATTAGGGCTAACTAAAAAACATATGGACTTAATTCTAGTAGCGCCATCTATGTGTCAGGCCGGGGACTTTGCAACTGACCTGTTATATATATATATATATATATATATATATATATATATATATATATAT
>BMAW01044008.1:114493-142760 GCA_019974015.1 Nephila pilipes
TATATATATATATATATATATATATATATATATATATATATATATATATATATATATACATAAATTAAAAATAATATGGAAGCAAATGGTAAAACTGAAGAAAAGTCTTTCAATAGCTAGGAAAGTACATTAATTATTTTTAAAAAACAATAGTGGAAAAAATATAAATATAACCATTAAATTTTTGTATGCCAAAATGAAAAATGAAACCGAAGAAGTAGTAAAAAAAATTAAGAAAATGTTCCAATTTATCTGAAAATTACTAAGTAAATAAATAATGCGAAAAAGTAAAAATTCAAAAATTATTACTTGCGAATAATTACTTCAAAAATAAAATATAAAACCAAAAAAATTATGAAACATTACATTTTTAAATTTTGTATGTGGTTTTAAACAGATTTGCAGATTAAACAATGTTTTACTGATACGAAGGTACCCTTTTAGAAAAATGTTACTACTAGAATGGATAACTCAAAATATAAAAGTAACAAAATACAAAATAATGAATGAAATAAAATATTCATGCAAACAAAAAGCTATACAACATATATCGAATGAAAATAGAAAAAGGCCAAACTAAATAATCAACAGCTTAAAAAAGGTTACAATAACTTACATGAGACACAAATGCATAGCTAAAAGCAACGCATTAACAAAACTTCCAACTTAAAACTTATACCGGTATTGCAGAGCATTTTCCTCTAACCGAGAAAGAGAACTAGTGCGAAGAAAATTGAAAAAATTAAGTCAAAACAAAAATAATATGGAAAACAATTTTGGAATTAAAATCAAAATTGAACAACAGAAAAATTAAATTTTATAATTATGCTTTAAATTAATCATAATAAAATTCCGAGAATAATCTGTTTGAAAACCAATTTTCTAAATATATCCATGTTAATCGAAATACTTTATATTCCAGTCACAAGTCTAAAATTACGTAAAATATGATTATAAATTATATTTCTGAATGTATTCAGTCTTAAAGAACTCTACGTTAAACGATATAACATCTTGTAATTTGCTTAAAAATATCTAAACAATAGGCTTCACATTTATATTAACATTAGTCTGCAATAAATTTAAATGCTCTGTTTAAAAAGATAAAGAAAGGCTTAATATCTTTATTATTATTAATTTGAAACATATCAACATATCTTTATTATTATTAATATAACATATCATGAATATATCTTAACATCTTAAAATTACTTTAGTTACAAAAAATCATTTTCATAAAAATGTAAATAATTATTTACTAAACAATTACTAGTGGGCCCACCTTGTAGCATACCCTTAATATATTAATGTATCTTATTATTAAAATATGCATAATTTTCTTTTAATAATAACTTAAGAAAGTGATTAGTTTTTCATATCCAATAAAATTATCAATATTTGTAAAAAAAAATTCCTGATAAATATCTTTCCGAACTTTAATAAGATCACCTGTGTCTATAAAATGGAATAGAGTTTTACAATCATTGCTATAAATTGTAAAAATCTGTTTTTTTTAAATATATTTTAGTATATCAGTACTATTTTTAAAAGCGGCAGCATTATTCAACAACTTATGCATACTATTTATTTAACAACCGTTTCTTTACATTCATTATAATATACTTTATAATAGTCGAGATAATATTCTAGAAAACTGTTTAGTTAAATTTATATAAATTTTAAATCCATGATGAAAATTACATTGAATGTATACGTGAATGTTCAGTGCATCATATTATTAAATATGCAATTTGCAAAGAGTGCAGTTAAAAGAGTAAGCGTATGATTCTTCTCTAATCTTAATTACAATATACACATATAATATGTTTCTGATATAATCTGTTCTAAGATAAATTAATTACGTAATCTGAAAGTGAATAATTATAACTATTTATAAATCAACTATATCATTTCTACAATACAAATATGATAAGGAATTTTTTGGCATAGTGGAAATGTTATTTTTGTGTTGTTTCAGAGCAGTATTCAAGTTATAAAATTGTATTATCAAAAGTAAAAAGTTTATACTATTATTATTTTTAGGGGCTCAGAAATTATATTTGCATCGTTCTTCAGTATATTATTATCTATTCATATAAAAATTACTGCGCTAAAAGATAAAAACTTTAAATATTGAAATTATTTTTAATGCTAGCTTCCAAGTAATATATAATAACATATAAGAAAGTTTTGAAATAAAACATCAATCCTTCTAAAAGCTCTTCATGTTTTAGTAAAACAAATTTCAAATTTATACTTTAAAATTAAGGAATTAAGTAAATTAATGTTTTAGATATTTTTTAACATATTTTAACAAATGAAAACATAATACATAATTTTCTGAGCTGATTTTTATATTAAGTATTAAATTTATTCTAAGATGTTTAATTCGTTAAAAATTACCTGTTCAAAAATAACATTAAGGGCAACTCTTTTCATCTGTATGCATCATTGTCAAATATAAAATTTACATATATTTATTATTTTATGGGATAAAGTAAACTCGGAAAAAGTTTTACATTTTTTTATAATTTATTTATTTTAAAAGTAATTGTACATTTCTAACTTAATAATTTTAAAATTTAGAGCTGTATGGATTATGGAGTTTTGCATAACTGAGGAAACTTAGGTATCTTTAACTTATTCGTTTGACAATAACTTGGGAAATAAATAACTGTACAAAATTTTACAAAGCTTATTGCAGTGGCTATTGAATGTATCGACATATAACAAATTCAGTATCAATTTCTTTTAAAAAATGTTTGTTTGTGATCATGCTATCAAAGCAAAAAAAAAAAAAAATGTTAATTTATTTTGGTTTATTTGCCTTAACATAGCTCTAGTTGCTACAAAATAGGTAACCGATTGCGACTTTGCATTTTTTAACCATTATCAGCTAACGAGACTGACACAGTTTAACTTCTTAAAATATCCATACCACAGCTAACAAAACTTTGGATTTTGTAAGATTTAATAGGAAAACTCCCATCAAATTGTTTCACTAAAAATGTTTTGGAAAAATTTCAACTGTATTAAATGAGTCTCAGACAAAATATTTAGTATTCCATTAAATTATTGCAATATTTGAAAATGTTAAAAACAGTGTGGATAGGAAAGTGTTTGATTTTTAATCTTATATTTTCATTTCGAAGTCCTTCCTGAAAAGAATGTTACAACTGAAACTCTCCCGGTTCATATTTGCTAATATAAGAAATTTTTATCAACTTCTTAAAAAGCTTGAAATAATTTTGTCGCTTAAAAATTATGAAGAACTTTATTTTCTTCCAACAACTGACGACTAAGAAATCAAAGTAAAAGAAGCAAAAAGAAACTTGCAATAACATTTATTTGTTATAATAACACATAATACAACAGAAGCTCTTGCAAAATATTCATTTGTATCACAGGAATACTATAGGCAAGCCATTTATACTAAAGACACCTGCACATGCCCTACATCCCAATGAAAAAAGTACATAAACCTAAAAGACAACACAACTAGAGAGTCTTTTAAATTCATGAATCCTATGTACTTAAAGAACATAGTTTTGTATCTGAGGTCTAAACAAAATTAGAATTTTTCTAGAAAGATTCCAGATGGAGTTTTTTCTAGATTATAAAAGCTCTTCATAGAATTTTAATGCAATTTATCAGAGAAGTGATGTTTAAATCATAAGCCAATAAGTTGTTGCCAAAGGAAAATTCCACTGCTATACTCAGTTGAAAGGCTATCTGTAAGGACCCAAAGAATGAATGAGATCTACGCTGGCTAGATCCTTAAAGAAAGAATTGAGTGAAGAAATGAAATCTTCGAAGGAGTCTGAAAAAACCACCACCGAAGAAATTGATGATACTAGAATTTAATTACTCGCCGAAGAATCTGTCTCGCAATTGATAAAAATCAAGTCCGCCACCAACATTTAGACGCCATCAAAATTTTATCGTTGGCAACAAAGAGCCCATTACCTGAAGAATAAATGATAATGACTATAATTGTTTATTCAAGTCCAAGTCGTAAAATCCGGGGTTGTACATTTCAAGGCACCGCTCATTATTTTCTTAACCTCTTTGAGGACCAGCTCGATTAGGTTGGTAATCTCCTTCTCTGTTTCTGTATAACAGAGGCTCTGCTCTTTGGATGTCGTCGTCAGTCAGGAAGTACAATTTTGGATCGCCAGCATTTATTCTATCGTTGATGCTGTAGAAGCTTGGTGCATCTGGGCATGGAATTGCATTTTCTGGATCAGCACAAGTCAAAGTAAGTTGGTTGAAAAGAGTTTGGTTGCCGCAAACGAATGACCATTGCTGTGTGTCTCTGGATCCATCATCTTTGTCAATGGAATGGCAAACGTGGAAAATTTGGCAGTTGTTGTCGACATCTGCATAGTAGCCGTCGTTGAAGCAGGAAAAGGAGGTTTTGACTGGTCCAACTAAAATATCAGCACCATCTGGAAGCTCATACGCTTCTCTTTTGGCTCTCTGTATAAGCAAAAAATTTATAAGGAAACTCAAAAGTCAGTTATGCTTATAATAAAATGGGGATAAATTAATCTTTTTATTTCGAAAAAGTTTTATTTTTAAATCATAACAAAAACAGAAATTAATAAATAATTCAAATATAACAGATTAGTGAATATTTTAATTATAAGAAACTGGAAAATATTAAAATAAGAGGAAGTTATGTGTTGATTTCCAGCTATATTTATCTTAACTAATGATAAATATAGCATAAATAAAGCACATAACACACAAATGAATATTGGCCTTCTTTAAAAATTCTAAAAATTTTGAATGGAGATAAAATTTATTAAAAACGTTGTATTTCATTACTCCTATACAAACATTATTTTTTAATATAACTGTTACCATGTAAAGAATATCACTCATTTTTAAGATAGTTCTTAATAACATTTTCTTTAATATTTAAAAACTTTAAGCAAATTTTACTACCATGTATACTCATTTAAATTCTATTATGAATTTAACTGCTGATAATTCGAACATTTATATTATTATATGGATGAAATTTTCATATCTATAATTAATAACAGTATTATATTGTAATACATTTTAGACATTTTGGTACATTATTTTTTTCTTTAAATATTTGTAAGGAATTAAAATAATTGGTCACAGAAATTTAATTTTATCACAGAAATTTTCATTATCATTCAAAGTTTTTTATTACTTTTAAAAAGTATTAAACTTTTTATTTAAAGCTATTTTTATATATACATTCAATAACAATGCTACACTGATTTAAATAAGAAAAAAAACCTCACTTTTGGGGCAACAACAGCTAAGGCAACAGAGAGGAGCAGAGATCCTACAAAAATAAAATTCCAATATAAGTGACATTCATAATTTTGTAATATAATGTAATAAAATGAATTGATAAATATATGTGTCCAACATATTATAAAAAGTTGCTACAATATTCAAAACTTCTTCATTACTTATATACAGAAAGAAACACACAATCAATACGTACCTAAGATACAGAACTTCATGTTGGTGATTGGAAGAGATATAAACCTGCTAGAAAAAATATTTGGTAAGAGTCATATTTTCAAGGGAAAAAGATCTTATCGATATAACTTATTTACAAAAGCTACAAAATCATTTTTTATTGAGATCAAAATAATTTTTTCGGATTACTAATATTATCTGTATTTTAGACATGTGTAATACTTAAATTGTCACTTTATCTAATACATTTTATTGCACTCTCTTTAATTTTATTTTTATGGCAGTGGCTTTTCTTGAATATTCTTATTTTTCACAAGAGTTCTTATGAGCTCTAGTAATTATCAATTTTTTCCGAAACTATTTAAATTTTTCGAAAATTTTATATGTCGGGAATATTATTCTTTAACACTTCGAGTTTTGAAGTTAATATGTAAATTAATAATGAAATGGCAAATAATCAGTCAATTTATTCACTTTTTTCAGGACAATGTCTAACCCAAATTAGAGATGTTTAAAAAGGGCAGGTAAACAGAGCGTGAAGATTTCGGTAGAGTACTAGTTATAAATTATATTTGTTTAACTTTATCTCAATTTTTATGTAACTGAACTCAATAAATATCGATTCTTAATTTATGATATAGTTAAATTATTGATTGCTCTTTGTACTATTTTCCATAAGAAAGCAAATTTCAAATAAGTTCAGCATTTAATACAGGTACACTTTAAAAATATTCTGAAGAATTTACTTAAATTGATTAATATTAATGATGGAGTTATGTACTGCAAATATTCAGATACTCTTACAGGTTACCGAAAAAAAATCAAGAAATTTCAAAACATTTGAAACAAATTGAACATTTATAACACCTGGGAGTAAAACTAAAATGTACGACAACATGCGTAATGTCATAATAAATATTCGGAAATATTCATGAAAATTGACTGAGATAGAAAGGTTTTTACGTGTTACAGTAATTATGATTCCCTGGCAATAGTTATTCAAATTTGAGTTGCATTTACTACAATTAAATGAATTAAAATTGAGATATTTCAAAACATTTGAAAAAATAAAATTTACAATTCCTGAAAGTAAAACTGAAATTTAAAATGAAAGGCATAACGTGTAAAAATGTAAAAAAAAAATTATTTTCTTAAAAATATTGGATACTTAAATACAATATGATGGTGTACTAATTATATAATAAAGGGTATAACTATCGATTAACTACAACTCATTGTATTTGGTAAAAGAGAGCCCTTTTTAAAGATGCCTCTTCGCCTGTTGTCAAATAACCAGATGTTGGTACACAATTCCAGACAAAAATTGGGTTCAAATTTAATGAAATTTTCGAACGCTGTAACTCACACATCCGCTTATAATGCAATGTTCTTAAAATTTAGAAGCTTTCGAAAAACGCGCCATTTTTCTATTGAGTGTGTAAAGTTCATAACATACTTGGCATTACACTATAGGAGGCGAAACATGGAACACATTTCACTTTGAAAAAAGACTTTGATTCCTACAGAAATTAGTAATATTATAAAATTTGCTACTTTCTAAAACATATCGTAGTCAGAATATAAATTTAATGTTCAAGCTTTTTGTACAGAAAAAAGTGTTTCAATTTAGGGTTCAATTCTTTAACATTACGCGAAAATGGCCTTTATATTAGCATTAGTACAGATAACAACATACGATATTATGAGATAAAACCAATAATCATGACATTGCCTTTTGAAGGTATATAATACTGTTATGATGCACTATTAAGTTGTAGTATTTCCTTCAACGCACTTTTTAATATTATAATTAATGATTGTTCTCTAAATTAGTTGAAAAGTATTTAAAAACTCTTGAGCAACTGCACCTTTTGTTGGAAATATATTTCAAGGTAATATATTGAAGAGTATTGGTAATTTCAGATGGTTTTTGAAATATAATTCTGTACAAATTATATAGAAATAAAACGCTTACAGTAGAGTTTTTCTGAGAATAAGGAAGTAAATACTATGATTGAAAGAAGCAATAAAAATATCAGTAATATAAAAGCAAATTTAATTCATTTCTTTTAAATGAAATAATTATCATATTTTTGTATTTAATATCAATAGAGATTTAAATTAGTTTCGTTTATAAATGTATAATGGTTTTCCGATTTCATACATATTGCAAAAACAATAAATTCAATATATTTTATTACCTGGCAATATAATCTATATTTTGATGTTAATATCCTGAAATGTAATTTTAAATAATTACCATGCATTTTTAGTTATTAAAATTGTGTGAAATAATATAAGTAATAATAAAACAAACACGAAACAAAATATTTATGTGTATTTGTATAGATAACACAGAAAAATTTCAAACGATTGAAGAAAGCGCCTTTTTGATACAATAATCGAGGTGACTCTTTATATTTATCATTACTGTGTAGAATTAAATATCTGAAGCTTTCAAAAATTAATATTTTGCATAATACCTAGTTTTATTAAAATGGTCCATCATATTATAAGATGCGAATTTTTATCTAAATATTAGAACGGTCATAAGTATAAAATTCACAAGGTTTTCCTTTAATAAAATATTTATAAGAAGAGAGAATAGAAGAAGAGGAAAAAGTTCCGCTTATATTGCCATGAGAAGTAAATAACTCCTAGACTTGAATTATTCTAAATTCAGCTTTAAAATAATATTAATAAAGTGCAAAGTAATTCCTTTAGAAAAATTGTATCTGATGTCTTATAAGTTCTTTTCACTCTGATAAAAGAAATATATTCTAATAAATATAAATAGGTGAAACTATGCAATAGCGATTATGAATAATTAGCTAGATTTAAAATTTTAATTTTCAAAGGTGAGAGAAAACTATTGAGTTACTCGTAATTTAGTTAATCAAACATACAAGCAATCATTATTCAGAAATCAGCGTTAACTTCATTTGTTTATTTGCATTAAAGAGAGAAAAATATGACCCAAGTTCATTTTAATTGAAAATGAAGAATACTAGTCAGATTGCCTGTTCTACCACTTGATTGATTTATTTCAACTATGATTGACTGTGAGGTCATTCTCATATCTTTTCAGCATCTTTAGAAATGGTAATATATTCATTCTTGTTGATAGCTTCTGTCAGCAGTAGTTATGGAAATTGACGGGATAAAATGATTTTAATTGATATTGATTTGTTCACAATTGCTAGTTTTAAATTTCAGATAAAAAAATCGAATTACATAATTATTAATTAATTAACTTAGTAAAGTTCTATTCACAACAATGAAAAACCTTAATAACATGGATTTCCAATAAATAAATTAGATTAATATGATTATAATCAAATATCTGCGTTATACATTCAGTTTTTCTTACTTTTACAACACCTAATTACACTGATAGGTTTATTTAAATCAAATGAAAAATATTATTAATAAATCATGACAAGAACTATAAGAGATTATTACTACAAAGAGAAGAGATCATCGTAGTTTGCAATGTACAATAAATGTATAAAAGTTTAAAAATTATTTTGTTGAATTTATTTATTAATTACTTCTATAAATTCATAATCGTGGTAATGCAAGCTTCAAAACACACACTTCTTAAGATTTCGAAGCAAAATTTGAGAACAGACTAAACATCCTTAAGTATTATTTCCATTTATGATAGACAAAATGTAGTTTCGATTAATTCCGTTATATAAAGATAGAAATTTAGAAAATATTTATTAGGAGGAGTTTATTAAATAATTCTGTTTAATTGAAATAAAGATATTTAAAATTAAGTTTATAAAAATTGCCTTTAAATGTAGCCTGGGACACTTGAATGGACTTATTCCAGTGGCAGAAATAGCTCCACAAAATAGTCATAATTTAGATGAATTTTAGGTAATATTTCGATTAATAACTGGATTATAATTATTCCGAAGTACAGAATTCAATAAAGTGTAAAAACATGCGTAATCAAAAATATCTAATTAATACTTCAGTTTTAAAATATAAAACAGTTCACATTTAAGATACTTTGTGATGTGTTTCAGGAGCCTCAAATGAGATTTAATCACGAAATTAAGAAAATTTTAAAGGTACTTACCAATGTTACTCCCCTGGAAAAAAATGTGCGAATGACTGGGAAGTGCGGTTGTTGCTTTTATACCTCCTGCGGCTGTTTTAATTCTTCACGCGCGGCAAAAAAAGGTCATGGGGGTCGAACGGTAAATTTTTCCTCTAACGGTGGCTAACAGAAAGATAAAAAGGAATTAAAGAAAAAAAATAGCTGATCATCTAATCATATAGAGATCGGATGTGCAAATGTGTCCGGAAGAAACGGAACATAGCCTTGTCATGCGACACAACCTTTGACCCTCATCAAACACTTGATGGACTGAAGATGACTTACAACATTTGTTGTCGGACGCCATAAAATCTATATCCTTTGTCTACTTCTTTAGATATACAGCCTGCGACTAAGGATATATTTGCCATTCAAAGGCCAGGAATGACAGAGAACCGCCATGTTTGGTTTTGGGTTTTGGAATGACTATATGATAATATAATTAACCAAGAATAAGCAAGATTAAACAGAACTTTATATCTGAACAATAAAAACAATTTTTAATTTTCAATATATTACATTTGTTTGAATTTAATTTATAAACTTAGAAAAACAAAATTAAGCCCCACAGCATGTACTAAAATGCTGTAAGAAAATCGGATATATAATGGAAAGGTTTACTATATTTATTATTTTTAACGGTTTGCTTATAAGATGATTTAGATATAAACTATTTGCTTTGAAATAAGATTTCTTTAATGTTAGTTTTAGAAAATTAACAGTAATTAATTAATTTGAAAAATAAATAATGCTCAAATTGTTAATTTTGGAAAAATAAAAGAAGTTTTTTATAGTAGAAGTTTTGTAAGAAGTGAAGTAGAAGTTTTTTTATTATTTCATTCCACAAAAGAATATAAGAGTGCCAATGAAACATCCTAACAATTTATATTTTTCAGTCATTAAAAATGAATATATTTTTTGGCTATTCAGGCAAAGCCTAGAAGATCATATTTAATAAATATGTTCACACTCAAAATATGTTATACCAATGGCAGAGGCCAAATTTAGTTTAAGGTCGTGTACGGAAATATATGAAAGTGTGTAAAATGTTCTTGATGCTTTTAGTTATTGTTGTGAGGAAGAAGCGCCCAGATACAACGAATTCATACTAATATAAGTCATGTTTAAAGCAACATAAAATTTTTAAGACAGTTTCTGGCTCAAATTTATTTTCAATTATAAAGGACATCACGAGAACCTTTTCTCAGTCTCAGTTGCTAATTAGAAGAACCATATACATTCAAGTTTAGTTTTGATTTAAAACGGTAAATAGTAGAAAAAAATATTATAATATTATGTGAAAATGCATTAATTATGAAAATAGAAAGTACTACGATAATAAAATGAAAATAAAATTTTTATCATTAATAATTACTGTAAGATTTGTATTATTTCAGTAATGTATTTAAAAGTACAATCAAAATATATAAAGTTATTTCAAAATAAACTAAAAATCTCAAAGTTTATTTTTCTTTATTTATTAAAATAAATATGTTTTTAAAAATACAAATTAGTTTCTGTTAGTATCATTCAATCTTAAAAAAAATACTATTTATTTGATAAATTGGATATTTTAAAAAAAATGTTACTTAGTTTCTATTAGAACCTATACCTCTTTTTAAAATAGACCTGCGCAAAAACACCCCTTGGTGAACAAAAATGGCGAAACCGTTGTCTTGGTTTTACAAGAATAAAAATTACGTAAGGTAAGGAAATAAAAAATATATCTTGAGGTGTTTTGCTTCAATTAGATGTGGGTCAAAGATGAGAGAGCTAGAAGTTCCCCGCATTTTTCACGCCAATCGTAACATAAGTTTGGTTTCTTCATTGAGCTAACCTCGAAGCTTCTGAATCATTTGATCGACTGTTTCATTCCAAATTATAGTTAAAGGTCAAATGGATTAAAGTTTAGAACTTTAGCTAAATAGTATGGAACAAAACATGTGATTAGAAACAATCGTGTACACTTTTAAAAGTTATTGCACAAAACATAATTCTCTCAATGCAAAAAAATATTAATTGGCATTTTGAAAACAATGGAAAACTAAAAGTTTGGTAAGAAGAAGTAAGGTTGTAATTTTTTTGATTCTTTTATCTGCACTTTTATGAGCTTCTTCCTTTTTTACTGAGAAAAAAAAATTGGTACATGTTCTTTTTTCTACAAGAAATAAATTGATTGAAGGATTTTTAATTCCTTCTAATGAACTTTAAGTTCTATTAATTCCATATAAGCATTTCACTAATTACATTCTGATGCTCCTGAAGCATGTTTGATAAGTAAAATAAACACTAAAACTAACATACTTACTGGAAATCAACTTTTCTAATCAAATCCTGTGTTATTCGTATAACATCGGAACAGTTTAAGAACAATATAATTCCTATTTCACAGCAATAATAGTATTTATGAAAGTCAGTACTTTATATTTATCAGATTATGTAAATGCATTTTTAATATTAAAATCTGTTCTAGACTGTTTCTGTTTTAAAAATTAAAAGGGCATTTTCTAATAATATATTGAACATATTTTATTGATTTCACACACCACTCAATAAATCGATGGTCTGACGCATACACGGAACACTGTTGACAGACCTATATGATTTCTGGATAGTATCAATTTTGAAGCAATATGTGTCAAAATTTCACGATATTCTGGCCATTAATTTACAAGTTACAGTGGTTTTAGTGACCTCAGTTATGTAATTTTCAAAACATTGGATAAAAAAGAATTTTTCATGTTGATTAAACATTATTTTTCATTAGAAAGCATACTGATGAGGACAAACAATGGCTTGATAAGCGTTATGGAGATTATACACCTGGGATATCAACTATTATTGACTGGTATGCTTGTAAGGGAATTTGAACGGGAGGAAGGGTCGACATATTCTATTACAAATAATTTATTTACTGCTCAGCTAGAAATTTATCCTATCTCTCCTCTCTTCATCCTGAAATCTTATACTACACATATATCAGTCTTAATTTGCATGATCACCTTCCCTTCTTTGGAGGAAGCTTTCTAATAAAAATAATTTCTAAGGCCAGAAAATTTCCCTAGAGGACTGTTAGGGACAAGATCGTGGATAGACCCATCACATGCTGCATTTAAACATGGTCGTACAAAGACCGATTACGCTAGACTCTCTGGTCACCAAAATCGGCAGTCGTACCAGAAAACATAAAAAATGGTCTACAAAACAGTTTTGGAAGAGAGCCAATTGAAGTTGCGTGAGATAGCTGATACTTTCAATATATCAGAAATCAGCATGTTTTCAATTTTACACGAACGTTTGAGAATGCGTAAGTTGCTTTTGAAATGGGTGCCGTGTGTGCTCACACCGAAAACCGCAACGCTTCGACAATTCAGAGCGCTGTTTGGACCTGTTCAAGCGAAATAAAAAGGATTTCTTGCATCGGTATGTGACAATGGATGAAACATGAATCCATTGCGACTAATCTGTATTAAAAGGATCATTGGCTGAGTGAACAGCTGCTGGTATAAATCGTCCAAAGCGACCAAAAATTCAAAGACCAGCTGACAAAGTTATGGCATCAGTATTTTACGACGCGCATGATATTTTGTTCATCAACTATCTTGAGAAAAATAAAACTACAAGTAGAGAATATTACGGGGCATTATTAGATAGACTGAGTGTAGAAATGAAGGAAAAAATGGCCTCACGTGCAAAAGAAAAAAGTACTGTTCTATCAAGACATTTCCCCGTGTCACAAGTCGATGGAAACGACTGCTAAATTGAATGAATTACGCTTTGAATTAACTGCTGAATTAACTGCTTCCTCACCCATCATAACTTCCAGATCTGACCCCCAGTGACTAGTGGCTTTTTTAAGACATCAAAAAAAGGCTCCAAAGAAAGAAGCTTCATTCAAATAAAGAAGTGATTCGCAAAACTGATGTCTATTTAAGCTAAGTTAAATCGTTCTACAAAAAAAGCATCGGAAAGTTAGAGGTTTGTTGGAACGAATGAAGAAGAGTATATTGATGAAAAAAAAAGTCGAATTTCTAAAAAAAAGTTTTTTTCTCAGTTAGACCGGAAACTTATTGAGTGATGACTTATTTGCTAAACCTCTAAAACACGAAAAGTATGAAAACAATAAGTTAGTCTACTTGTACGTTTGATAAATAAGAAAAGTGTATTTAATTTTTGGAATATTTTTTTGAAGATTATTGGTAGCGACTTAAAATATTTTTAATATCATATTTTCAATATGCAAATATTTTTAAAAAAAGTGTAGAATGTTAATTAAATGTGAATTAGATTCATTTTAGTGAAAAATGTATCGAATGATAGTTTGAATGGATTCACTTGCTTTCTGAAAGTGAACGCCATCGTCCAAATAATTAAGTGAATTAAAACTTACTCTTGTTTTTGTTATTTAAACTATAGATATTATAACTGAATGAAAAATTTTGGAATTAATTTGTGTTCTTGTTTCAATAGCTACTTGTATTAAAAACTTATTAAAATTTTTCGAAGAATATATGTAGAAATGAAAGTATGTACTTGTAAAATTCATACTTAACTTTAAAACGGTACTTATTTCACGAACCTCATATTTTCATAGTGTTTATCAACGTAAGAGATTAAGTAATCATTGAGACTATAAATAAAATATTTTTAACATAAAAGGTATTCTCATATTTAATAAAAATGCGATGTAATGAAACATATAGCACATAAAATTTAGAACCATTCAATTCGTGTGTAATTGTTCACTTTAATACAAAATTAATTTTAAATAATAAGTGTTAAAATATAGGAGACGAGATAAAACTATTATATACCGAAAAGGAATAGATAAATTCTAATAAATTAGTAATTATATTAAAATATGCTGTGTACTTTAGTGGGGTCAGAATGTGATATTCAGTATGGAATCTTTTTCTCAATGAACAGTATTCCCAATTCTCATCCAGTTTACTAACACTAGTTAAACAAACTATGCAAAATATACCACTCTTTTAATGAAAAGCATCGTCTAATAACGAAGGAAGAGAAGTTATCGTAATCATTACTTTACTAAATGTTATGAAAATCACATTTTTTAGTAAATAAAACTAATTTAACACTACGATGAAATAGCAAAGTTAAGTTGAGGGCAATAAAAACGATAGTAAATTTTATTACATAATTAGCTGATTCTTTTACAGAAGCTATATCGTTTCTTCTATAGGAAATATTACGAAAGAAGTAATTGCAAGTCTCAAAAACTGATATATGATTTGCTAAAACATACATTTGGCCCATGTTAACAGTTCTGCAGTCCCATTAACTTCATTTTAGATGAATTACGACCCCTGCACTAACTCTAAGCCTACTCGAATTTTGGAACACAGCATGGCACTTTTTTCTTTTAAAATTAATTACCACAACATACATTAAATTTGTCATATAGAACGAAATATTTTTGGAACGTTCTCTAAAGAAGCTGTGATTTTACTGTAATTAAGCGGAAGGAAAATTGGCGAATATTTTTGGTTTTTCTGGAAACAAAGGATGTTGTAAGAAAAGGGTCACTAAAGGTTCCCTTATTTACGACACTCCACTCTAAGGGTTAGAGGTTAGTAGCGAACGAGTTAGCAATAAAGAATACTGTCTCAAAATGCGTAGTATTTGAGTCAGTCGGCCTTCTTTTGTGCTACGAAAATGCTTGAATATACCTTCCAGATGTTTCAAATGGAGGTGGATAACAAAGGGTTAGTTGAAAGTTTAAATGCTTCCTGTTTTAAAACATCCCTAAATCTCATTCTTAAATAACTGAAAAACAAAATAGTGGGAGAATCTTAGGGTATTAAATGCAATGTAAGAGGAAAATGTGGAAAGATTAATATATGAAATAAATTTTATAGATTGTCATGTACGAACTAAGAATGTCATTCACGTTTATGTGACATCATTCCATTTAATATGTTGTGTTCGTATCTCTCACATAGAATTAAACAGTATTTTTTCTGGCATAAGTGTAGGATATGTGAGAAAATGCATAGAATTTACATAGATTTGACTCTTGATTTTTCGAGTCACGTGGAAAAACTGTCATTCTCTTTGACCTGTAGATATGATCGGACGTTGAGAGTTGAATTGGGTGTGCCAATCTTTACTGGCAAAACGGCTCACCCAGTTTAATGGTGCGAATTATATATTTTTTATTGTTTTTTTGCAGTTAATATGAATTTTGCCGCATATAAAAATCACAACATTAAAAAAGTAGAATGATTTGGAAGAAAATATTTACGAAATGTATTTGTCACAAATGTAGCTGAGTATATCACAAAAATGATCGATCACTTTGGGTTAAGGCTAACTTGATAAAAAAAAAGTGAAAATTGTATTACTCATTACGTGATTGAAATCCGAAAGAATTAAATTTTTTTTTTTTAAATATTGTTCAATATATTTTATACAAGCGTCATAAATTACACATAAAATAATTTAAGTTTCTCCCTTGAAATTTATTAAATTTAAATATTCAATCTTTTGAAAGAGAAGACATAGTGAAGAATCAATTGAAGTTAACTTTCATGTGGACTCAAGAAAAGTAGTCGGCATACAAAGGCTGTTGATTTAATCAACAAGCCCGTTTTTATGATTCAAATACACATTTAATTTTGGTATTTAGTTAGAAAGTAGCGCTAGAAATCATATTAATAAAGTACACCCAACTCTTTTTTTAAACGATTTTGAAATAACTCGGTTCACCAAAATATTTTTTACACGATTTTTTTTGCTCTTGCACGAAAATCCCCCTCCCAGAAAAACAAAAATTATTTTTAATTTTGACATTGTAATCGACAGACGGGCGGCTTATGCCCACACATGTGTCAGTGATACATGTGATGTTTAAATATATTTTAGACTCAGTGGAAGTAAGAAATTTGACTATTGTGGAAGCATGGAGAAAGTTTACGATTAGGGATTGTACATGCTTGTACATGCTTTTTTTGCCGTCAGACAGTTGCGCCAATCGACCTTAAATACTTGTTGGAAAAGTTTTTTTGCCAGCATACGTAAATAGTAGAAGTTTTGTAGCACAAAAATTAGCTCAGAGTTCTGAAATTATAACTTTATCCAATGCAATTGGTAGCAAATATTTTGACAACGTGTAAACGGCAGACATTGAAGAATTGATGCTAGAAAGCCCTTTGGGTGAGGACGACTTGATCGAAATTATAACAGTTTCTGAAGAAAGAAGAAGATAAAGAAGTTGAAAAGACGAAGTTGAAGATGAAGTTCATCTATTAGCAGTTTATTCATTTCTCTAGGGCTTGAAATTTGCTACAAGTATAGAACATTTTCTAACTCATGATCCTGACATAGAACATGCATTAAAATTTCAACGTAATCTTATGTTTTGAGTAGCAGTATATCGAGAATTATTTTAACAACTTGAAAAACCAAAAAAAAAAAAAAAAAAAAAAACCATGCTAATAACAGAATTTGTAACAACAAAAAACCTAACAGAGGCGCTAACAATGAATGAAATTCTTCTTTTGAATCAAAGTCTACAATTGTGTTAGACATATCTTGCATATCTACTGATGATATCATTTTTGATCCAATTCGCAATAAACATGTACGTTTGTTATCAAGTAGTGATGAATTGTTGTTAGTAGTCTTATTCCTAATTCCAATTTGAATTTTTATATGTTGTGTGTACGTATATAGATTAAATTTTCACTGTACACTAATTTTAATTTATTTTGAAATAAAAATGAATTGCTTTTATTTTATAAATCTGTAATATGGATTTCATTATCACTTTTTTGCACGGTGTTTTGGGAAAATATTTAGAGTTTTTTCATCTTACACGATTTTTTTAAAGTTCTGTAATTCTGTAACTTATCCCCAAATTTACCATATGTCGCACGTAATTTTTTTCACGAATTTTTTTGAATGGTTTTCTGATGAACAAAACCAGGAAATACACCCCAATATTTTTTAAATAGTTCTGTCTGAAAAAAGAGGGGAATCAATCATAAGTTATTATTTACTCAAATTATAAAATAAAGTTACAAACACCCTCCAATTTCAAAGTTACAATAATTTCTCACACGGTTGTTTTAAATGGGGATTGAATTGTAATCTAATTAAGTTTCTTAATATAGAGAATCTTAAGCTGCCAATTTTTCACTTTTTTACGTTTCATAAGTCTTAAATATTAAGTTGGGTTCATTATTATGTGACTATTTCACATAGTAAAATATATCTTTAATTAGAGGCAGAATTGTTTTAGAAAAAAAGGTCGGAATACTATAAATATAACGATGCACGATCATGCACATTATACAAGGCGGTGAACAAAAAGATACGGGCTTTCATTAAATACACACACACACAGATATATATATATATATATATATATATATACATATATAATACAATATGCTGGCTTACAAAGGTTAATAAATCCATTTTTCGACGTTCTCTATTAAAATAATGGAAAAAGAGAGTGAAAATATAGTTTATATGAAATGCATGATTATAAAAGATTCATTAAGACCCACCATGTGCTTGAGAAGTAGGTCATACATTTATCCTAATGGATGATAATGCTTGATCTCACAGAAATTGGCTTGTTGATAAATATCTTAACTAAGGTCAAGGTTTTGAGCGAAAGGAATACCCAGCTCGACTTTGGGATCTTAATCTGATAGAGCCTTTTTGAGACTATCTCAGTGAGGTCTTTAAATGGGCTAGAAAAATGATTGTTCCATGTATGGGCCTTTTCTTCCATTCCAGTGTCCGAAAAATTAATTAACTACATGGAAAGTCGATATTATAAATGCACTACAAGTAGGCCATCAGACGAATTACGGTTTCTGTGTTCAGTATTAAGATGGACATTCTTGTGTAGTGGCACTGAGAAGAACAGCAAATTTCTAGTTTGTATTGTTCAACGCTAGGGGGTTCACATTTGTGTCTCCTGTAGAAGGTGCATTGGACTACCGCCTTTACATTTTAACTGTGTTAAGACACAGGATGTGCCCTACCTTCGATGCCATTGAGACACTACCTTTCAACAAAACATTGTGGGATCGTATGTTTCTTGTTCTATCCTGACTTTCCTCGATACTGAAGGTATTTGACAGTGGCCCTTTCCAGCTTACCCTCCAGATCTGCTATTCATTGAGAAACTCTTGTCGTATGATGTCGAAAGACTGCCACCATTCATTATTTACTATGAGGATGAAACTAGTACAGCGGTGAAGAATGCTGTATCTGCAACTGTTATTTAAGATCTGATGATATGATGCTCAACCGGATGAGAGGTGTTACTGTTGCCAGAGACGGCAGGTCTAGATACTGAATTCTGCACCTCAAGTACTCAAAAGCATTTGTACAAATATTCCTCTCTTCCTCCAATTATATTGTATACGTACTAAAATAAATAATATTTCTGAGATTTGCATTCATTTTTAATGTAGAATTTTTATAGCCAGCAGTTTATAAAACATGCGTGCACACACGTACATACATATGTAATGTGATTGTTTATTAACGCCGTATAGTGAAGAAACACTAATGTTATTGGTGACGAATCTTCTAATTTTTAGCCTCGTTCAAGTGAGACGACAATACCTGAGCTGTAATCTCCCTTTCCAAACTTCCGCACCTCTCCAACGGGAAGATCTTACTACTTCAATCAGATTCAACGTGCATCAGGTCCTCTATGTGGCGAGTCTTTCGTGGCCCAGGACTTGAACTCTCGACTCGACGAAAACAACGCCAGCTGCGAATCCGTAATCATGCTATAAATGCTTCAACTAGGCTGCAGTGTTCTCATTTACATTCTTATATACTTATGCATGTATATGTCAAAATTGTGTACATTAGGTCCAAGAACTTATGTTGGTGGTCATCTTAGGGAAATGACAATCATTTTAAAGGCTCAGTTTTGTTTCTAAAACAGAAAGTTTCTTCATTTATGAAACTTGAATCATAACCCCCCCCCTTCTTCTTTATTCATATCTCTTGCGCCATATCTCAATCTAATATATTAATCAATAATCATAAAACTCCAATTGAAGACACGCAACAACAGAATAAAGTACTTTATTAATGATTGTAGATGGATGAATAAGGTCGCGCTCTCTCTCACAACCTCACTTAATTCATCAATTTTAAATTAGGATCAACTAATAAATTCTTATCTTACGAATTCGCTCGTCTGATTCTAGTACTTCCTACAAACAGCTGATTCTTATTTTCCTACTTCAGCAAGAATTCGCTTTGATCCACAAAACTAATTATGGGGCTTCAATCCAAATTATAAATCTTTGTCAGCAAGTCAGTATCCCCTATCTCATTTTTATTTATATTTCATTTATATATCATTGTCCGAGATTCATTTCATTTCACTTCTATCTTCATCTAGTTTACCTAATCACGCTTCATTTGGGTTGGGATGGAAATGTTATTTTATTCAATTCAAATTATTATAAAGTCCCCGAGATTAGTAAAGAGAAAATCGGGAATAGCCCAATATCAAAGAATGAATTAAATGCAATATATTTATAAAGCTTTAATTTGAAGAATTGCTGTGAGAGATTTTCTATTTAAAGAAAGGTCGCACCATATTCACTTACAGTGCATGTGATTATCTTAATTTTGCTTGTTAGAATTAAGAAATATTAGACTTTAATCGAAGATTTTGACTACTTGCAAAAATTGTAAATTTTAAGTAAGTTTATGTCCATCTGGTTTTTTAAATGCATGTTAAGAATAAGATTAAGAAGTTAAAATAAATGACAGAAAAATATAAGTGAGCCTCAAATAGCATTTTATTCTTAATTCAAAATGAATTGAATGGTCATTTAAAATAGGAGAACCAAACAAAAATGGAAAAAAGTAGCATTCAATTATTATAACAATTATTAAATTTTACTAAATCAGAATTGCCTGAAAATTTAGGAAAAATTGGATAAGATAATTTTTGAGAATGTGTAATTATAAAATATATATCCAAATTATATTTTTAATAGATATTTCAATAATTATATTACAAAAAAAAATTTCTTTAAACATAAATTTATTATTTAATAAACAAAAGGATGAAATTGTTCTTTATGCTGCCTTATTCGCTTTTTAACAAATTCCTTAATTTTTTTGCAAGCTTTCTGAGTTATTAGGAACATTGAGGTAAGTTAGCGAAGAAACATAAATATTCATATGACATGTACTCATGTGAGGAGCATACGATTCTCAAAATATTTCATTTTCTTTCGTGATATATTGCTTAACCACTGATTTTTTTTAAAAAATAAAAATTCTTTTATGATACAAAACAGACTATTAGGTAAAAGGCAGTCTAAGTAATTACATATATTATCGCAAATTAATTACAATAAATCAAGCAGATGTGTCAAAATTATATACATTGCAGCTGGGAAAAGTTACAAAATACAAAAAGAAAGCTAGTAACCTTTTACTAAAAACCGTAAATCAATTTTCATACTTATTTTTCTTATATTTTTAAAGTTTCTTTTTTTGGAGTAAATTCCGGTTATCTTGGATTAAAATCGCGAAATGGGTAAATGACCTAGCAGTTTTGTACTTAGTTAGATAATGAGCTTTGCCGATATGTTACTTTTTATTTATGTACATTAGGATGAAATTCGTTTGAGTAATATGTATACTCAATCTGCTTTTTTAACATATTTTACTCAAATTCTTTTCGCCTTATTTAATAAATTGATTGATTATTTATTAACGTCATACTTAGAAGCACCACAAGGGCTAATGGCAAAATATCCAAAGAGATCAAGCTCACCCTAAGGGTTCAGAGCGACAAACCAGCCTTTCCTGATGGCGACGGACTGCGGTTTTATGAACTTCGGTCAGGTGAAGAAAAGATTCCTCGAGTTGATACCTCCCTCTCCGAAATTCCACACCATTGGAGGACTTGGAACTCATCAGATTTAACGTAAATCAACCTCACAAACAATCGGGTCTCAAGCGGTTCCAGGGCTCGATCCCTCGACTCGGCAGAAATAACGCCGGTGGCAAGTTCGCGAACGTGATCACTAAGCTATCGTGATCACCACTATATTTAATCAAATATAACCATGCTAACTATAGTCAATATTTCTACAGTACTATATTAATTTTGCAAATGGAAAATCTTTTTCATTATTGATCTAAATATTTTAGAAATAACGAATTATATTCAAAATATATTATGCTACATAGATATATAGACTTTTTAATTCATGTATCATTGCTATAAAACATACTTCAGACTGTTCTATATTACATTTAGAATATCTCTTTGTGAAACAACGCTTTATGTACTGTAACCACGAACATAAATCCTTCACTGAGAAATTTTAATTGCTTTCACAATATAAAAGTATCAAGTCACCTGCAAGGGAAGCTTTGGCGGAACATAGTATCAGCGTGAACCAACATTATTTGTGCTTCTCCGCTTTCAGGTTCCATGCATATTGTAACTGGCCAACAAACTTCAAGGCGGGTCTGACTTTAGTTAAATGGTAAGTAGAGATAGGAACAAGTGGAGTTACATTTATTTAGCATAGCATTTAGTATCAGCAATTTGCATTTTAATGTCGTGTTTCTAGACAAACACTCCACCCGTATTAGTCTCTTGGAAGTTAGTTAACTAATTTGCAAATTTTCGTGAGCTAATTTTTCGTGTTTCGTTATTCTATTATAAGTAAAGTCAGAGATAATGTGATTTATGCTGTTGGGGTACGTTAAATAAACATTTATTTAAAAATATGCAGAAATATTAAAGAACGTAGTGCTTCATAGATTTTTGAATGATACGCATTTAATTTCGACTTAGGAGAACTTGCCGAATACCATCCAAGCTCTTGGATGAAAGATAATAATTTAGAAAATTATATGAAAGGCACTTAAGAAGGGTTAGCACTTTAAATGAGGAAATAATAATTACGTACCGTATTATTAAAAAAGTTTTTTGAAGCTCATCTTAATATAAAATTAGTAACATTAACACATTTTTAAATATTTATTTTGAAACTATTTTTATAGCATCAAGGAATTTTAATACTGCGTACTTAACAGAGTAGGAATGGTACAAATTTTCCTTGGAATTGTTTCCACATTTTATTGTTACAGGTTATACTTATGATAGATGAAAGAAACAGAGTAGATACTTATTCGTTTCTATAATTCTTTTGAAACTTATAATAAAATGTGTAATTATTATGTATTTCTAATTTGATCAATTATTATAGTCATATGCTTATTGAAGAAATGAATAGTAATAGTATTCAACATTTTTTTTTTCAAGTTTATAAAAATGTTCAAAATTAATGCAGTTATATTTCCTTTCTTATTCTTATTTGCATACATTTTTGTTGTTGTATCTTATCTTAATTTTTTAAAAAAAAATCACTTAAAAAATTTGCTACAAATTAAATAAAAAAAGCAAATTATAATATTTTTAATAGTCAATACTAAGATTAAGGCGTAGTCAAGTAATTGTTGTTGGGGGCGTTTAATTTTACTTTAAACAAAATTAATGTAATGAGTGCTACATATAATGATAAATACACACATTATGTATTTTTACTTTCTTAATTATACGTAAGCGGATGATATTAATTAAAATACTTTAATGAATATTTTTATTAATTTTACGTAATTTGTGATATATTGTTTTGAATCTCATAAAATTCAGTATCGAAATTTAATTTTTTGAACATAATTCATTCACTTGAATTTCTTGAAACATTCACAATTACATCAATATATATTAATATTATACATAATGTGTTAGAAAAATTTCATAACATTTATATTAAAACCTTTTTATATTTTTGATATTCAAAGTAAAAATCAAGTGAAAATATTTTCTATTAAATTATACCTGTTTTTAATATAAACTATTGTAAAAAGTCTTAAGAAATGACTGGACACCACGTACATTCTTCTTAGATTGACACTGTCAAAAATATTTATATGTATTATGTTTTTTTTTAAAAGGAATAAACTTTAACTGAAATAAAAAATAAAATTACAATTCTCAGAACAATACAGCCTTGACATGACCTTAAAACATAAAAAAAATCCAGTCATAGCATTGTATTTCACTTTTTGTATTACTTTTATAGTAATAAATCACAGAGTCAGAGAGTTTATCTAAAAGAGTGAAAAAAATTCGCATTCTTAAAGCTACCACGTATTAAAATGTCAGTAATTCTATCACTATATTATATATAGTGTTGTGTAAGCAAGAGAAGCGATGCCGTACGATATATGGCCCTGAATAATTTGTTGGTGCGTTTAAAATAAATCGTACTATGGGTATATTCACAGCAATGATTTCTGTTTTTTTGAGCATTTCTGCAGTTTGGCCTTGCAGATGCTCGCGAAGACTCTAATAACCTCATTCAGAATTTCCTAAGATAAAATTTATGACCCTTCGAAACTATACACTTCAAAAAATATCAAATTGCAAGGACAATTCGATACATTACTTTTATATTTCTCTTATTCAATTCTGAAGTCACTTTCGAAGCTGTAAATGTTAGTTCTTGAGTCGTAATTCTTCTCTTCATGAACATAGGAATTCATGTCACAAAAGCACCAAACTCTAAGGCTAAAATCTTGAAAGTCTTTAGTATAATATTAAAACTTCTAACGAGGGAACCTATTCAATATGAGGAACCACACATCAAAGGAAAAGGAAAAATTAGAATAAATAGCTGTATCTACTTTTAACACATTAAAAAGCTAAATTTAGCTAAAAATTAGTTTAATAGTCTTAGTTATTTCATTACAACTCACTTCTTAAGATCTTTGAAATGGGCCCTTCTTCATATTTAAATATTAGTTGAAATATAGTTTAGTTTAGTTTTTTAGTTTTTTTTTATTAACGTCGCACTAGAAGCAACACGAGGGCTATTGGCGACGGACCTCGTAATTTTGAACCACGGTTAAGTGACGAGGACGAAGTTGAAATATAAAAGGTTCGTATTAAAGTAATTGAAATATAAAAGGTTCGTATTAAAGTAATTGAAATATAAAAGGTTCATATTAAAGTAATTGAAATATAAAAAGGTTCGTATTAAAGTAATTGAAAAAAACTCATTCGAACATGTCACACTAAAAACCGGTTTTGTTTAGGACTTGTGTTCATTAATAAGTGATGGAATCTATGGAAATGTTTCACATGTTATTAAAAGGAGTTTTGCATTGAATAGAGACACACATTTTGCTTTATAAAAGTGCATTGCTCTAAATTTTGTATACTCAGTTTTCAAGAAATGTAAAAAATCCTATAAAGTCTTGGTGTAATATAATTAGTAAACAGGAATGCATTGCTCTGTTTTTTATATCATTTTTCTAAATCTAATGAAAAAAAAAAAACCTTCTCCGTTTGAAATTTACTCGTTTCTACTCTATTGAGTTAATTTATTCTGATATAATTCTTATTTAAAACTGAAATTCTGCATATCTAAAATAAGAACATTTTGTTATCTAATGTCTCCTTTCCATACGACGTTCTTAATTGTATGAAATATATGTGTGTTCCAAATATAAGTCTCTCCCTTTCTCTCTTTCTCATTGTTCTGTAATAGTCTTTTTCATACTTCCAATCACTTCTGTAAATTTTACTTTTACATTTTTCATAAAAACTAATTTAAGAATGTTTTTTTATTGCAATAAAAAGAGGTAATTTTTTTTACAGAGATAGTTATCGGCTCGAATTCTAATACTTCCAAAGGTTTGTAGAATTTCACTTAGGACCATCGTAAAGCGGGAAGAAATACGTTAAATCTGTCGAAGCTTTAAGACTTCTCATTGCTTGGTGTATAAATAAGGAAAATGGGCTGAAAGCTAGGTGTGATCGTCATTTGACCGTGGTTTCAAATTATGAGGTCTACATGTATTTCTAAAGGTCCTAGTGTCGCTTCTAAATGAGATGATAATAAACAATAAAACAAAGATTCTTTTTTCGGAAAACACAAATTCGATTGTTTTGCGAGTCTTTCAGCTGAATATTTTCGAAATTCATATTTCTGCCCAATACAAAGTCAGCTAACCGCAGCCAATAACCATCGTAATTTTGAGCCACGCTCAGATGACGAGGTTGACACATGAACTGGCACCCCACTCTCAGCATTCATGTCAGTCCAACTTGAGAACTTTGAGTTTCGACAGATTTAATGCCCATAAATCCCGCTATATAAAGGGTCTTTTGTGGAATCAAAACCCGAGCATTCGGCTTGACTTCAGATACGAGCTAATTGTCATAACAATTCACTTCCTTTGGCCAAGAGAGTTCAGATCTTTATCTGTCGTTATATATGGCTGAAATAAAGTATAAATTCATGAAGCTGCCAAGTTATTTGCACTTGATAAATTCAAGCTCTGATTCCAATAACTATTATGAAGCTCTGATTCCAATAACTATTATGAAGCTCTGGTTCGACATTAATGCAACAAATTCAAATTATATCCCATTTAAATTTATACCAACTTACCTTATTACATTTTCAATTATTTTATTCGTATTTATTGATAAGGAAATAAATTACTCAATACAATTTGTTGAAGCTTTTTTAGACAAATTTTATCTTTGAGGTAGAGCTAGTTTTCTTTATAAGGCCTCTGAGTGGTACGACTCGAGGGGGGAAGGCATTAGAAGTTGAGCTGCATCAAAAGGTTAGTTTACCTTGTTATAGTTTGTGTTATTTTTATTATATATTAAAATATATTACTATAAAAATAAAGAGCATTATAAATGTAATGTATTTTTTCCTCTCTCTTATGTTGCTCTAAAAATTGTTTTTGGCCCTCAATTATCTTAATTTTGAAACTACAAATTAAAATAGTTACTCAATGAATTACAAAACAGAATAGTTAATTTTCAGAACATTGTTCATGATTTTGTAATATTTATGTTACCTATGTGAGAGTATTTTAATAAACAAATGAGCATGAAGCTGAAAAGAACAAGAAACTAAGCAAAAAATTGTAACAAAATAACATTTTTTTCATGTGATATATGTATAACAATAAACCTTTTTTTTGCTGTAGATTTTATATACCTAACATTATGACTATTCGAAATGTTTCTTATCAATTTTTTCCCTGAAAAGTTTTGTATTTAATTTGTCATTTTATTTATTTATTTATTATTTTATGTGTCTTCAAATAGATAACATACACATACTTTACTTATTTCACCGAATTTTACACAATATTTTACTTTTGAAGTAATAATTTTGTAATTTCCGCGCAACTTTTCTATTGTAAACTACACATAAATTTGTGTGAATCCATGATAGATCCTCTCAGGGGCGTATCTCTTTCTAGATATGTTCGGGAATTATGCCCTCAAGGAAAACAAATGATCCTTTTCTTTCCCAAGGGGTTTATTGTCTTTCATAAACACGAGTGCTGCGACTCGAAGATACTTCAGAGATCCTTATCTATTTCCGACCCCTTTTTTCCTACTCAACCAATTTTTACCCTTTTTGTCCACATTTATTTAGTATAGAACAGTTACAACTAGTTTGGCGTAGCATAGCCACATCTGGTTCTTGCGCCATTAAGCTAAACTGTCACTCAGTCACCGTAAATGGATGCTCATAATAACACAAGCTTTTAATTTATGTGTTTTTTCTTCTTAATGTACTAATTAACTATTGAATAATGTATTTTCATTTTTCTTTCCATTCCCATTATTTAAATTTTTATTTGGTAATAAAATAAGTATTTTGCAAGCAATAAAGAAAGAATTTTGTTTTAATGAACATCACACTAGAACTTCAAAAATTATTTGAAGCATGTAATGCAAAAGTTAACCCTGTAGTAGAGACGAAGATGAAAGTTGCTATTGAGACATCTCTCTCCAAGCTTCCCTACAATATGATGTGACTGCGGTACCCGAGCGGTCATGACTGTGAACTCCAGACCCTGGCGTAGTGTGGAAGCTTGGAGGGGGAGGTACTAACTTAGGTGTCATCCTCGTCACTTGACGGAAGCTTAATTGAGTTGACACCACCATTTACAAATTTCATGTCATAACAATGGGATGATTGGAAGTTCTACAGATGTACTTAAATCGGTCCCACTACACGTCGAGTTCTTAGAGGAATCAGGATTCAAATTCACGATCCGAAGGAAAGAATGCTGGCCGTGAGCTCATGGTCTGAATAGGTTAAAGCGACCTTATCTTAAGAATAATCTACAGCAAACTAAATTACCCTTTAAGGATCTTTGGAGGAATCCAGATAAGAATTTAACACCAGCTATTTAAAAAGTGAATTTTTTTGCCTTAATCGTGCACAGCTCACAATATTACTGGAAAAAGTAGATAAAGTGCCTTCTTGAAAGAAAAATATTGTAGACATTTTTAGCTTGTTAATTATTGGTTCAAGGCAGAATCGAAAGATTCCAAGACAAGGGAAAAAACTTTTTACAAAGTCTTCTACCTCTGTTTTTCATAGAATTATACGCAGAAAAATTTTATTTTAGGAAATTTTACTTTGAATCGTGTATAAAGCTGTACATATATATCTTAAAATAATCATTCAGTAATTGAAGCTATTGAATTTAAGTATTTTACATCTCACACAGTTTATTAAAAGTAACACACACATACATTATATAACTATATATATATATATATATATATATATATATATATATATATATATA